>VBSM01000605.1:5636964-5661014 GCA_008086735.1 Cheirogaleus medius | reverse complement strand
AAAAAAAAAAGAAGAAGAAAAGAAAGGACCATAAAAGGGCAGGGATGAAGCTGAAAGTTCAGGTGTAAAGCTTTTCCAGTAATCGAGGCCATCTGTGATGCGGCAGATAACAGAGGCGGAAGCCGAGGTGGTGAGAAGTCGTTACGTTTAGAAGATATTTTTAAAGACCCAAGGCCACGTCCATCACCACTGATGGATGTGTGGTGTGAGAAGAAAAGAAGGCCACAGAGTGACTCCAAGTTCTTTCAGCTTAAACTTCCAGAGTGATGGAGGTGACATCAATGACAAGAAAGCTTACAGCAGGGATGATCGGGTCAGTTTTGAAGAAGTTACATTTAAGGTACATACTCTTCGCCATCTTAATGGAGCCGTCTAGTTTGTGTTTGGAGACTGGAGTCTGGATGGAGTTCAAGAGATCTCTAGATTGAAGAAAGACTTTGGAGAACATGAGCATAGGTATGATATTGAAAGCTTTGATACTGACTGAAGTAACTAATTCAATGTAGAAGGAAAGAGGATTTGGGAGTAAGCCCTGGAAAGAAGGAGAAGAGAAGGATCCAGAAATGAGATGAGAAGGGCAAGTCCTGAGACAGGAGGAGAACCAAGAGAAGGAGATGTCCCAGGAGTCCCAGGAAGAAAGCATGACGAAAGGCAGGGAGGATCAACTGTCACTTACTGCTGAGAGGTCGAGGCAATGGAGAGTGTGGATTGGCTGTTGGACTTAGCAACTTGGAGGGCCTTGGTTTTCTCTTGGAGGACAGTTGCAATGGACTGGTAGGGTAAAAGTCAGACTGCAGTGAGGTATTTAATTCATTTATTGCATGCAATGAACTAACACCTAACTTAAAAATGCAATAGAGCCTTTGTTTCTTTGCATGGTAGGAGATCTTACAACTTTATATTTTTTTTAAAAAAAAAATCATTACTAAATAAAAACAGAATATGTACTTCAATCACTGCCAAATAAAAGAGAATATACACTTCAGTAGAAAAGCTATTGAAAGAATCAATACAGAGCCAGAAATTGCTATCATTTTCAACTTTTTTCAGTTTTGACATTCCTTGTATCCTTTTTACTGAGCAGAGAGCATAAATGTTGCAAATAATTGTTCTGTAATAACTAAACCTTATGGTGATCATCTTTGAGCTTTTAACAAGAAAGTGACAATGAACAAAAGGCTAGGAAGTTGTCCCTGGAAGATCACAGCATTTAGCAAGTGGCAGTGGGGTTTGATTCACATGTCTGAATTGGTTAGTCTGTTTATGTTAATGGCTGCCATTCCCTGGTGCTTTCTTTTCCTTAAGGTGCGTACTGTATTCATCTATTGTTGGAGACAAGGATAAGAAGACACTTTTGTTCACAGATCGATTTCCATATCCTGAGTTGGAATGTCAGTTGTGGTTCAAAATTAGGCATAATTTATCCTACAGTTAAATTATTATGTGCAAAATTGATGTAACAACAAAAGGCTCAATGGAAGTAAACTTCTATTGAGGTAGTTTTTATAGTGCCTTTTCCTCCTTTGTTAGAAAATGCAATAAAATAACCAAATATGTGTCTTTTTAGAAAAGATATTTTAGTTTGCATTAATATTCTCCTTAAAACTTAATAGAAGCCTCAAAGAAGGATGCAATTTTTTAAAAAAACACCGTGTCCCAGAGGATGTGAAAATAAATTCCTGAGTTTAAGTGTATAAATGCTCTGAAATATCACTGTAATAATTAGCATAGATACTATGAAGATACTGGTTCTTTACTGTTTAGCACAGAATTTAATATATCACATCTGGCGTTGAGACTTACTTGCTCAGTGTGTTAGGAAGGAATTATTCAAGAGATGCAAATATCAAGCAATTGTATTTTCATTTCCCTTCCTTATCTCAGTAGTGCTGGTTCATCCCTTAGTTATGGATAAAGACAGTCATCAATTTTCTGGTCATTTTTAGGGAATAAAGCTTTTATGGTCACTTTAGGTTACAAAACATAGCCTCAATTTAGAGATTAAAATGTCCAGTCTGGTATAATGATGAAAACTCTCAATTTAAGTAGGGAGTTATTGACCTTTTGGGGCCATATTACCCATAGATGATCTGGTATAACCCATGGATTTCTTGTCAAAATAATGTTTTAAATGTATTAACAAATGGTGTATAGAATTGCAAAGAAAATCAATTATGTTGAAACATAGTAATCATAATATTAAAATTCAGTTTGTAATATGTAATGCATGTGCTTCTTCATCAATGCACTAAGCAACAGATCTAATAGTTACTATGATTTTAAGGTGGCGTTGACCATAATGCTATTTGAGATATATGCTACAACGGTAATGTGACATGAAAATATCATGATTTCTTTTGATGGTAACATCACAAGTTTGCTGCCTGTGTTTATCATTGAAGAATCTGCTCAATTTCTGTTACAGATTAGAAGAAAATAAATCTAGTCGTTTTCCCAATCAAGCTTGCAAACCCCCTGAATTCTACCCACAGATCCTGCAGGGGCCAATGGGCCCAGATGTTAAGGGCTCTGATTCAGTTAAATGTTGAAACCATCCCTGGCTCAGTGCTGCACCAGGTTGCAAAGTGCATAGAAGGGAGAGTGGATGTGGTCAACTATTTTCCCTCCTGTCACTTCTCTTCAAGCTTCACTCCCTTGTTAAGCTCCTCCGAAGTTAGGAGAGGGGGAAGGGAGGGGGAAGAGGATATGTACTGAGAGTAAGGTTTTTACTTTACCTTCCTGGAGATGGCATCGTACTCTATGGGCCAGAAGTTGTCTCTTCCTCTTATGCGGATGTAGGAAGCTTCTGATACCACCTGCCCACCATCATCACTGGGAAACTCTAGCCTGCACTAGATCTAGATCGGGGTGCATGCAGCTCTTCCAAATGGCCCCATGACTTGCTCCACTCTCAGGAAGCTGGGGATACTCCAGGTTCTCTCTGCTAAGTTGTGTTTGCCCCATCAGGATCCCCATTAAAACTGAAAATGGCCACAGCTTCTCCATAGAAAAACCTCCACACATTGTCTCCCCTGTGAACTCATGGGTGCATGTGGTTCATGGTGTATCAACAAAACCACTTTCCTTGCACTCCAAAGCAGATAGCCAAACCATCTCTCGCCTTTTACTTTTCCAGACAGAAATCAAAAGTGGACCACTGTATCTCCACCAAACTGCCCAGGACAGTTAAAATGGAAAACTTTTAACTTAAGAAAAGGATCAGAGGTCTATATTATATTTTCTAGCAATTAACACTATAATTAAATGAAATAAATGTCCCACCAAAGGCTGAGATAGTGTGGTATGAAATGTACATGTCTGGTGTCCACTCTCCTGCGCCACTTCAAGTCTGAGTGCTGCAGGGCGCAGAACATGGCCTTGGGGCTCAGTGGCCATGCTTCCATGGGTCAGTTACCTACGTTCTGTAAACCACAGTTTCTCCATCTGAAAATTCAGGGTAACAACAGTGTCACAAGTTGTAAAAATCAGAAGAAATAACTTACAGTTTTTATATCTAATGTTTGTGAAGCTACATCAATGTTTTGTTCTGCATTGTAGCTAGATAGGTGATTTCCAAATTGTGATTTTCAATATGAACTATGCTTCCAAATATGCTACTGCTAGTTCAGGGCAGAAACAATAACTACTTCTGTGTTTCTCATGAGACCTCTTAAAATAGCAGGAGAGGAATATTCTAAGACATCATAGTGATAAACACTGTGAAATTCAGGCACCTAATATCTTCTAGCCATAGTCAGGACAAATAACAGGAGGACAAATTCCATTTCAGAAAACAGAATTTTTTTGTTGTCTTTTATGTTTTTAATTCTAACATGCTCTTAATGATGATGAGAAACTATACCCCATGGAGGCTAGTGATTTGCCTATGGATTCAGAGGTTGATTGCCTATAGAAGGAAGGATAAGGCTCTTAGTTCCTGGTATTTTATTATGAGGATTTAAAAAAATTTGTTAACTCTTAAAATGAAGTGGAAGTATTCAATTAGGGTTCTTTTGTTGTTGTTTTTGATTTAGGATTACTTGGCATTAAATTTGCCAGCCTTCATCTATGTCTCTGGTAGCCACTACTTTGAAGAGCTTTTCTAGAAAGTGATCCAGGACTTCTAGTCTCTTCCTTCTCAATTGTGCTTGAGATGACTGGTTCAGACTTGGACTAAGTTCTAATTGGTAAAACCCCTCCTCCGAGGGTTGGCCTTGTGAGTTTGACATCATTAGGATCAGTTACTAACCAGTTAATGGACCCATTCTTGATTCATTTTATAGATTCATTTTTATGCTAAACATGAAAACCTTCTGAGATCCAGATGTTATTGCATTTAGCATAGAGTAACTGCCAATCATTTACTGATTATTCAAATAATGTAGAATAAATCTAGAAGCAGGTGAAAGATTAGTTCTATAGGAGAGCAAGTATGTAAAATTAAATTTTCTAAGATACTTGTGGATATATCATTACTGGGACTATTTGCTAGAATAGTAATGAGATGAATTTTGTATGTGGCAAAGTATGAGAAGATTGATGTTAAACTTAAGTGTTTTAATGTTTGTGTAGTAATTTAAATAAATATATTTGTTGTTCTATGTAGTAAAGTACAATTAATAAACATGTGTATACACTGTAGATTAAAAGGCATAAAGTCCCAAAGTAGAATAATAAATGTTTTTTATAAAAATATATACATTTTATCAGCCTTTTTTGACTTTACTGTAATTTTTTAAATAAAAACAGAAAAGGAAAGAGCTATAAAATTCCATGCTACCAAACCTAAAAGATGTCTTTGATTTTTCTACTTTTAAATTATTTTTTCCTGATAGCTTCTTATTCTTAATTATTATGTTTATGAAATAAATCATGTAGTTACTTAGTAACCTCAGTTAAATTGAGTGTGTTGGTAGTTTACATAGAAATAAAGGCTGCTACCTTATAAACAGGAATTTCCCCATCTGAAAAATATTAAAAAATTCTCCAAACCCTGATCATATCATTATAGCTCCTAAAATCTCATTTCTAAACTTCCAGTACTATTAAGAAACTAAAATAGGAGAATATTAAAATGGTAACTACACAACCATTTTAAAACCTTCCAGGATTAATTGATCCTTTTTAGTGTTCCCGTGCCTTTTACACGTATACAAGTATCACAATTTGCACGTTTCCTGTTTTTAGAAATATCTTTGAACTTCCCTTCTATAGCACCAACTACAGTGCCTAGAATATTAGAGCTAATCACTAAACCTTTAACCATTGGCCAAGAAGCAGTAAACTATAGAATTATTACATTTTGTATTTTAAAATATTCAGAGTGTAGTGGAATGGAGCACTGGAAGAATAGGAATTACATGAAAAAGTGCCCATTATCAGAATCAAAAAGAAAATAATAAATAACTAACTCATGAGCCTTCTCTCAAAGAACAATAATGATATCCACTTACACCAAGTAAATAAAATTACATGTATGTTCTTTTGTTTTATGGTATCAAATATTTTACATCCAATATTTTATTAAATAGTTCTCTTTAAAACTGTATTGATATCACTTTATTGATTTCTGAATGAAGTGTATTGATCACTACGTATTTTTAAAATGTTAAATATGAAATATCTCTTCCTTGCAGTTGCACATGGCCTGTGCGAGTGGCTACAAGGAGGTGGTATCTCTCATCCTGGAGCATGGTGGAGACCTCAATATAGCAGATGACCAATACTGGACTCCCCTCCACTTAGCAGCCAAGTATGGCCAGGTAATATGACTTTTTTATGATTATTTAAAAAATTGTTTTATAGTCAATGAATGATTTCGTATTTAATTTTGATCTTATTTCAGATCATGTACTAATAATTATGTAACTTGATTTTAATGACATCTTCTTACTAAACAAATGTTTTTATGGCTAAAGGATAATATTTACTTTCTTAAGGGTATATAAAAATTTCTTGTGACTCTGAATAATGTAGTCAAATCATTGGAGAAACAATCAAAACCTATAAACATTCTTCAGAGAATGGAGTTAATACTGTTTTCTTAATAGTATAGTTCTTGTTTTTGTTGTTGTTTGTTTATTTGTTTGTTTTTTATTCAGAATGTTATAGGGGTACAAATGTTTTGGTTACATGGATTGCTTTTGTACTTCTTGACTCAAAGTTGTAAGTGTGCCCATCACCCAGATAGTGTACATTGTACCTGTTAAATATGATTTCACCCATCCCTTCCTCTGCCCACCCACCTGCTTATTTTCCGTTGAGTTTTACTTCCATCTGTGCACATGAGTGCTGATTGGTTAGTTCCAATTTAATAGTGAGTACATGTGGTGTTTGTTTTTCCATTCTTGCAATACTTCACTTAGGAGAGTGGTCTCCAGTTCTATCCAGATTGTTGCAAAAGGTATTAATTCATTTTTTATTATGTCTGCATAGTATTCCATGGTATACATATTCCACATTTTATTAACCCACGTGTGAATCGATGGGCACTTTGGTTGATTTCACATCTTTACAATTGTGAATTATGCTGCAATAAACATTCTAATGTAAGTGTCTTTTTGATAAAATGACTTTTTTTCCTTTGGGTAAATACCCAGTAGTTGGATTCCTGGATCAAATGGTAGTTCTACTTTTAGTTCTTTGAGGTATCTCCATACTGTTTTCCACAGAGGTTGCACTAGTTTGCAGTCCCACCAGAAGTGTATGCTTCTCTCCATATCCACACCAGCATCTATTGTTTTGGGACTTTTTGATAAAAGCCATTCTCACTGGGGTTAGATGATATCTCATTGTGGTTTTGATTTGCATTTCTCTGATGATTAGTGACATTGAACATTTTTTCATATGTTTATAGGCCATTAGTCTATCTTCTTTTGAAAAGTTCCTGTTCATGTCTTTTGCCCACTTTTTAGTGGGGTTATTTGATTTTTTTCTTGCTTATTTGCTTGAGTTCTTTGTAGATTCTAGTTATTAGCCCTTTATTAGATGTATAGCATGCAAGTATTTTCTCCCATTCTGTAGGTTGTCTATTTGCTCTATCAATTCTTTCCTTAGTTGTGCAGAAGCTTTTTAATTTAGTCAAGTCCCATTTATTTATTGCTTTTGTTGCTATGATTGCCCTTGGGGTCTTCTTCATAAATTCTTTGCCTAAGCTGTTATCTAGAAGAGTTTTTCCATTTCTTCTAGAATTCTTACAGTTTCATGTCTTACATTTAAATCTGTTATCCATCTTGAATTAATTTTGGGGAGTGGTGAGAGATATGGAACCTGTTTCAATTGTCTACATGTGGCTACCAATTTTACCAGCACCATTTATTGAATAGGAGATCTTTTCTCCAGTGCGTCTTGCTGTCCACTTTGTCAAACATCAGATGGCAGTATGTGGATGGTTTCATATCTGGGTTCTTTGTTCTGTCCCATTGGTCTATACCTCTGTTTTTGTGCCAATGAAATGCTGTTTTGGTTACTCTAGCCTTATAGTATAGCTTCAATTCTGGTAAAGTGATGCCTTCAGATTTGTTTCTTTTGCTTAAGGTTGCTTTGGCTATTTAGGCTCTTTTATAGCTCCAAACGAAGCATAGAATTATTTTTTCTGGATCTGTAAAAAATGACATTTGTATTTTCCTGGGCATTGCATTGAATCTGTAAATCACTTTGGGTAGTATGGACATTTTAACAATGTTGCATCTACCAATCCATGAGCATGATATGCCTTTCCATTTGTTTACATCATCTGCAATTTCCTTACTTGGTGATTTGTAGTTCTCTTTGTAGAGATCTTTTAGACCAATATTCCTTATGAACATAGATGCAAAAATCCTCAATAAAATTCTAGCAAACTGAATTCAGCAGCACATCAAGAAAACTAATCCACCATGACCAAATGGGCTTCATCCCAGGAGTGCAAGGGTGATTCAACATACGTAAATCCATAAATATGATTCACCGCATAAAGGGAAGCCAGTACAAAGATCATATCACCTCAATAGATGCAGAAAAAGCATTCAACAAAATTTAGCAACCTTTATGATAAAAACTCTTAACAAAATAGGTATAGATGGAACATACCTCAATATTATGAAAACCATATAGGACGAACCCACAGCCAACATAATACTGAATGGGGAAAAATTGAAAGCATTCCCATTCAGAGCTGGAACAAGACAAGGATGCCCACTGTCACCACTTCTAGTGAACATAGTACTGGAATTCCCAGCAAGAGAAATCAAGCAAGAGAGGGAAATTAAGGGTATCCAAATGAAGAGAGAGAAGGTCGAACTATCACTCTTTGCTGATGATATAACCTTATATCTAGAAACCCACAAAGATTCTGCCAAGAGACTTCTGGAATTGATAAATAAATTCAGCAAAGTCTCACCTACAAAATCAATAGCATTCCTATACACCAACAACAGTCAAGCTTAGAACCAAATCAAAGACTCAATGCCTTTCACAATAGCTATAAAGAAAATAAAGTACCTAGGAATATATTGAACTAATAGTATAGTTCTTATAAGCTTGTAGTTTCACAAGTCTGTAATGATTCTGTTTGTTTCCTACAGTTAGTAGATGTAAAGGAAAATCATATTTTATGTTTCATTTTTCTGCATAAATTATATTTCATTTCAATGAATGATGAGTAGCAAATTTCTGTCCCTGAATTGATTTTTGGTTGTACCTAATATATCTTGAGTTACTATTGCACAAATTGTAATATTTTCTCACTAGGTACCATGATATCATGAAGAAGCAGCAAACTTTTAAATGATTTATATGGGTGAATGTGACAGAACAATGTTCATAATAATTCATGACTATCAAAATCTAGTTTTCAAAATATGAATAATATTTTGTGCTAGATAAAATCTTAGTAGCAATAGCATGAAAAATAACTCCAGTTTTACATGTGCATGGAGTTTTAAGCTAGATTTATGGATTTCAAAATATTAGTTTGGGTAGCAATCATGTCCAGTAAATTTATAGTAATAGATATAATTTATATCTTAGATACTATCCAGCATGCAAAATATCTATCATATAATTTTTAGTAGTGCAACTATTGAAAGAATTGAAAGCATTTGCATTTCACACATTTTAGAAAAAACATATTGCTTGGGAAGGTCTTTCAAACTAACAAAAACATTGTTTATTTGACATTTCCTGTGGAAAATGATTCATTTATTCAATAAACACATTCGACAGGCTATTAAGTAGACCCAGCCTTGCTTCTTGCAAGTGACTCAACCTCTTTATTTGTTATTGGTCTGTTGTATCTATCTATCTATCTTGATTCAGTCTTGGTAGTTTATATGTGTTTAGGAATTTATCAATTTCTTCTAGGTTATCCAATTTCTTCATTACATTTGTTCATAATATTCCCTTATGCTTCTTTTTATTTCTAAAACATCCACTGCAATACCTTCTTTCCAAGTTCTCCTTTAATTTCTTGTTATTTCTAGGGTTATTGCTGTAATTAGTGAGAAGTAGAAAGAAAAGTGTAGGTTGACATGCTTTCAAATTATTGCTTCTACTTCTAAAAATACTATTAATAATTTCTTAAAGCCTCGTAAAGCTTGATAGAAGGTAATGAAAGGAAGTTAATTTATGATTATTAATTTTGCATGAAACCTACCTCAAAGACAGAGATGCAATGAGTATGCATTTACGTATCTGTTCAAACATAAAAGTATTTATTACAATCTTTGATTCTATAAGTTGAACATGCCTAAATGTGACCAGTTTTTCCAACTCATGTTATAAAGAACATCTAGATGTTTCTTTCCTACTTTGCTTCCTGGAAGCTATAATGATTAAGGCAGAAAGAATTAGTAGGTATCAGAATTTTATCCCTTAGGCAACCAGATGAAGCTGCTGGCTCTTTTCCCTGAAATGCACAGACACAAAAAGTTTGTCACAGTTTCAGAGGTTGAGAGTCCTCTATGAAAAGCAGGCAGAGGCCTTCCAGAAGCACATAAGAAACCCTGTTCTTCAGAAGTGGAAACTTCTACCCAGGAAGTTATATTTTTAAAGTGCCTATAATAGAGCTGTACTATATGATAAGTGTTAAAAGATATGAATCAGGTAAAATTTATGTCATGGGGAGGGACATGTTTCATATAGCAATGGCAAAAAAAGTGTGTGTGTATAGACACACACACACACATTAAACTAATAAAGCAGGTTGGTTTCCTATATGGTAAAAAGATCTACAATTGGGTTGAGTGATAAAAGTGGATTTTTCAAAATATTAATCTATATAGTTACATTTAACAATAAAAATCATTTAACAATTAACATATATGCCAGGCATGACAGATGCCACACTTCAGTAATATAGGGATCATAAGCCCAATCTAATGTCACTTCTTTCAGAAAGCTTCCTGGAGATTCCTGTCCTTCAAAAGTCATAAGGTAGAGAAATCACTGATTGATAAGGCAGAGAGAATTAATGGCTTTCAGTACTATTACCTGCATCTACTGTCACATTCCAACATGTCCCAAATTTTTATTTTTTTAAAATCTGCGCTTTCAACCTGGAGAAGCACAGTCATGCGCTTACATGAGAAATATGATTCAGAAGCTGCATATACTTTGTCAGCTGCAAGGTAATTAAGATTGTTGTTATTACTGCTTCTCACTGTGTCAGTGACACTTCCAACACTCATCATTTATTAATGATAAGTGAATTAAGAACACTTTCCAGTTGATCCATTTTTTCAAAATCAGCTATAAAATGTTTGACCCAAACTTTTAAAAAAACCATTATTTCTCATTTTTTAGGTTCCCTATGTTTCCTTCTTTTTTCTCTTGCATTTCTCTGCTTAATGAAGTGCTCAGCCAGCTTTGTTTTAAGGACTCCATGGCCTTCTTGCTGGAGCAGAAAGGGCCAGCTCTGGGCATCAGCCCTGCCACTTGCTGGCTGCATCAACCCAACAAGCCTTGATAATTAGTTTTTTTCACTGAGATCAGCCCTGGACCTTCAATCAATGAGAACCACCAACATCTGTGAAAAGGGAGATTTTAACACAGCTCAGCAGATTTTTGAGAATAGTGAAGGCAGATGCATTGAACGTGTGTTGAGCATCAGTAAGTGTGTGTCCTGGTCCATTGACCAGTTGCTAGATTTGCATTAAAATAAACAGAGAGCCAATATAGAATTTTCCAGAAATGGCTATTTATAGTGTGCAGATGAGGCAGATTTTTAAAATAATATTACTGTTATCCTCTGCTTCTCTAAGCTTGCTATTAATTCAGTACTTTCTAATTTCTTATACATTTTAGTACTAAGGAGAGTGTCTGAAGATCATATGTATCTTTTCTATTTTGGTCCATTAAACTTACTCGAGCGAGATCTCCACTAGAACGTAAGCTCCTAAAACACAGAGACCTCATTTTTGTTGTCCACTGTGGTTCCCAGGACCCAGCAAAGTGACCAGATGATGGACAGAGATAATCAACCAGGAGCTATGCACAAAGCTCAAAATACTTAGAGCACAGATGAGGTTTTCTGTTAGAATATATGACATCAAAACCAAAATATTCTTTTCTTAGTCTTACTGAAAAAATCAACTAATAGATTTAAGCTAACAGAAGATTTTGAATAAATTATCTCTCCATTACATTGTCAAGAAAAATATTATATGACATTGAGAATTATTTTTAAACATTGTTCACCCACAAAGATACCATTTACTATGCATTTTGGAAAGGATATATTAGAAATAGGTTTTATTTGAATATCAATTTATATGCAGGGGAGATTCATAGCTATTTCTAAAGAAATTTATTGTGAATAAATGTATCTTTGTTGAGGGGAAAAAAGCTTTAGAAATGCTAACATTGTAGAGAGACTAATGGCATTTTTAGAGACATTCATAGTAATTTAACTTTGTTATGAATATCGTACAAATATAAATACCTTTATGGAGAAGGTAGTTCATAATCTATAACAGTATTTGTCATTTATATTTATACTGGGATGGTATATGTATTTTAAAAACTGCCCTTTATAAATATATTAACTTTTTCAGTGAGAAAAAGAGATGCCTGTTCTTGATCTAAAACTAGGAACTGAATAAATTATGTGAGCAATAAGTCTTTTGGTTTTATAACTGTTTCATAAACTGCATATAAAATCAAATAGTCTTGTATGTTTTTACTGTTTTTAGTGTTTACAATACAAATGGCGATACTATACCAAAAGATAAGAAAATTGTTGTACAAATGCTGGAATCTAAATATCCTTCTTTTAAAAAATATTTTGTAAAACACAGCTCACACATCTAAGATGTTCAAAAAAGCTGTTTGTATTCTCAAATGCATTTTTGCCCATGTATAAGAATTGAGATTTATTTGGAGCTTTTTCTTTTCTCCATGTATTTCTTCTTTGCATAGGAAAAAAATCGAAAAGCTGTGGTTTTCCTCCTACCCTTTGAGTTTGCGGTATTGATATACTCAGCGCTCTGTCCTCGGCTCCCCTCTCTTCTCCATGTTTCCCGTATTTTTAAGAAATAGTCATGCCTTCAGCTTCAAATCCCATGTTTGCCACTGCCCGGGGGTCATTTCTACCAACCTGTTCTCAAACACAACTTGTGTAAAAGGAAATCATCACCACTTTTCTCTGTCCCATCTGTTTCATCATTTACTCACCACAAAAATGAGTCAGTGTCCATTTTTCTACCCCTCCCTCCTCTCTCATGGCTAACAGACTACTGCACCTACAAGCTCCTACCAAGTGGACAGTTTAGAGATATTCGAGCTGTAATCACCATCAGCCAATCTGTGCATCCTCACTGCCTCAACACCACCTGGGACACTATCCGCATGTCTACATCTGGATTAATCCATCAGGTTTCTCTGTCCCTCCCCCCATCTTTCTACATGCAGGTGTAATCAAACTATCCCAGCACAACGTCTTTCCGTTGCTGCTGAAATAAAATACTCAGGCCTTGGCACAGTTTATAAAGTCCCATGTGCCTGAACCCTGCCTAATTCTCCATTTTTACTTCTGCCTCACCCCACCACATTTGAGGATATAACAATACAGAATTTCTTTCCGCTTCTGGAATATGTAACCATGTATATATCCTGTTCTTTTCTCTTCCTGAAATTGTTAAAGCTGATTGAGCTTTCAGGGCTAAGCTGAGCTGCCCCCCTTCACCAGCTGTCTTTCCAAATTCTCTGAATTTGCAAGAGATGGTTCCCTCCTGTGCCCTGTATAGCACCCTGTATATCCAGCACCACAGCCCCATCACAACTTGTTATAATTGTCTGTCCATTTCCCCACATGTTCCTTTAGTCTGTGAGAACTGAGTGCAGGTACAACATCTATTTGGTTTATCAATACAGCATAGCACCTTGGACAGGACCCAACACAGAACACTCACTCAGTTACTATTTATTTAAGGAAAGAGTCAATGAATGCCCTAGCTTAGTAGGTGCTTGGTTTTATCAATGGATCACTGAATAAATGGATGAAGAGTAGACTAGATAAACACACCCCTTGAGACTAGTGCTTGTGGGAAATCCTCATGGAGTTGTCCAGGAGAAACCTGGGCATGTGCAAGACACTGGGTAGGGCTGGAAGGAAAGATGTGGGATAGGTTACCTAAGGAGACAATGCACAGTGGAAAGGGATTTCAGCTGAGGGCAATCTGTTGTGAGCAACAGCATACTTACTAGTTGCTGTGGTCTGAATGTGCCCCCCCAAAATTCATGTGTTTGGAACTTAATCCTCAATGCAATAGTATTAGGAGATAGGACCTAATGAGAGGTGTTTAGCTTAGGAGGGCCCCACCTTCACGGATGGGTCAATGCCACTATAAAAAGGGCTTGTGGGAGTGGTCCCTTCTCATCTGCTCTTCTGCCATGTGAGGATATAGCCTCTTCCCGCACCCCATTGACCCACCCACTGCCAGAAGGCACAATGCTCCATGGCCCATCCTGAAAGCAGAGACATTGGGCCTCAACCTGCCAGTGCCTTGATCTTGGACATCCCAACCTCCAGAACTGTGAGAAATAGATTTCTGTTCATTGTAATTTGTCCAGTTTCAGGTGTTCTGTTATAACAGCACAAATCAGACTAAGACAATAGTATAAAAAAAATTCCATAAAAGGAGTCTCAGGAAGAGGGACACAAGCACAGGAGGAATATAAGGTTTGCAGCATGAAAATAAAAGGGGAGCATTTCAGGAAAGAAATACGTGGACAATCAGGTACAATACTGGAGTGATAAGAAAATGTGCATTTTGTGGGATGAAGGCAGAACCATTTGTTTAATGAGAAATCATAGTTTAATCATAAATAAATAATACTTTATTAGACTTTTTAAAATCTTAGATTAGAAATAGTTCACATTTACCCATTTACTCATTACAATGTAGAGTGTGCACCATTGAGCATAGGTGTATATAATTCAAGTGAGATATACAAATTCTGAATTCCTAAGAGCATTTAACATTATAATTTACCCTTATTAAGTTAAATCAAACAATCTATTTTATCTTCTGAACCCAGAATGAGTGTTAGTTCCAAACACTCATGGCTATACTTTAACTTTTTAAAGAGATACTTCAGGTGACTATCAAGAAAATAATTTTGATAAATTTAACCAAACTGAAATACAACTACTCAAAGAACGATAAAGTCTATATCCACTAACTCATATGAATTTAGATTTCAGCTTTAATACATTTTCTATTAGCCACGTAGTGTTTCCTTTTACACACACACACACACACACACACACACTGAATATTAGTCTCCTTAACTTCTGATAGCTTTGGTGATTGTGAAATTTTTTTAATAGTGAAGATGAATTGTTCTTGGGCCATACACTCGCCCTATTCCCATTTGAAGTGACTTACCCAGAGGTCTTTGGTGAGATTAAAACAGATGTTTCAGTGCAGAGTAATTGAAATTAGCACAGTCCTGCTTAATTCAGTTCTGTTAAGTGCCTCACTGATTCTAATTGGAAGCACATGGGAAATACTGATTTACGAAAAGAAAGGAATTCCCCAAGTGAGAGAAGCTTCCTCATTCCACCCATGAATGTTTATTTTTACAGGCCTGAAATCAAATGGAATTACTTTTATTGTTAAAGATTTCATGTAGGAAACATTTGCTTTTATTGTTTAAATGCTTTCTGCAATCGAACTTGTGGAGAGGGGTAGTTTGTTCGGAGATTGCACAAGTTTTCCTTTGGAGTTCTGTAAAGAGCAAATTGAATTTAGAAATGCAACATACCTGCTAGACTCTCTGATACTTTGACAGGTTTTGCAAAGATAGAAAATCTTTAGGTTTACTGCTGCTCTTTCAAATTTGTGAAAAACAGAAGCAAACCTACCTCATTCTTGGCTTTCATTTTTTTCTTTTCTTTCTGTATTTCTCTTTCCCTTTCTCCTTCCTTCCTTTCATCTTCCCTACCTCACTCTATCCTCTGTTTTTTTATTCTTTGTTTTTTCTTCCTTCATTTCTTTTTTACTTCCTTCCTTGATTTCTGTCTTATGATTTAAAAATAGGCAAATCTCTCAGATCTTTAGTATAGAACAAAACTCTTTCTTGAAACTATCTTACTGCCCTGGGAAACAGCAATATATGTTTAATCTTTTAAATCAAGGTAACTTCTCTTTCTTTAGTAAAATATGTATTTGGAATTCAAAATAAACTTCTAAATATAAGCACTCTGCTGTCACATGAAATAAATGTTACTGAAATAATTTGTGTTCTATAAAACCAAACACTAATTTTAAATGGGCTTGAGGGAAATCTAGCAATTGGGTAGACCATTTGAAAACCTAATACATTTTACAATGAGAAAATTGACAAGAGAAATCATTGAAATTTAGGACGATTCCTTGGAATGCCTGGACAGGAAGCTCAGAATGGGTGCAGAATTCCACAGAAAATGTTATAAAAGGAAAGAAAACAAAAACACACACAACAGTTTGGAGAAGTAAGTCCCATTCTCGCTGGTATAATAAAACAAGAAATGGAAATGAAAGACAAAGTTAGGAGAGGAGAAGTGAGACAAAGGAATTTCCACAAAATTTTTTTAAACTTAGAACCATAAGCAAATTTATAAAAGTTATTTCTAAAAGCATTGCAAATATGAAATCTATAGTAATGTATTTAGCAAATGATGTATAAGATTTCTACACTGGGAACCATAAAACACTGCAGTGACAATTAAAGAGCTCAATAAATGGAGAGGAAATCTGCCATGCTCATTGATATTCAATTGTTCTTGAGACTGTGAACATTATTAAGGTATCTAGGAAGGCACAATAGTGGCCCCCACAAATGTCCATGCCCTAATTCCTGAAATCTGCTAATATGTTCCCTTACAAAGTTAAAGAACTTTGTATTGTGACTAAGTTAAAGATCTTGAGCTGGGAATATTTTCCTGCATCATCCAAGTGGGCCCAATATAAACACATGGGTCCTTAAAAGCAGAGACCTATTTCTGGTTGAAAGTCAGAAAAAGATGTGAGTGCAGAGAAATGACAAAAGAAATGCAATGTTGCTGGTTTGACAATGGCAGAAGGAAACCATGAGCCAAGGAATGTAGGCGACCCCTAAAAACTGAAAAAGCCAGAAACAGATTCTCCTTCTGAACCAGAAGGAAACACAGTGCAACTAATACCCTGATGTCAGCCCAGTGAGACTCCTGTCGACTTCTCACCTGCAGAACTGTAAGATAATACATTTTTATTGTTTAAGCCACCAAACTGTAGTAATTTATTAAGGCAGCCATATAAATCTAATATAGTAGCTCTTTATTTAAAGCAATCCCAGTTTAAATCCTAGTAGCCTTTCTTGTAGAAATTGAAAAGTTCATTCTAAAATTTATATAGAATGAAAAATACCTAAAATGGACAAAATTATCTTGAAAAGAAAAAAACAGAGACTTTTCTCAAGACCTACTGTAAGTCTTTCACTTATAAGATTTCAAGACTTACTATAAAGCTATACTGATTAAGGTTGTTAGGTAATGCAGTAAGGGTAGACCAACAGATCAAGGAACGTAAAATATAGGCTCCAAAACTGGGCAGAATATATCTAGTCAATTGATTTACAAAGGTCCCAAGGCAATTCAACAAGAAAAAATAGTCTTTTCAATAAATGTTTCTGAAAATCAAATGGTGCTGGTCCATCCAAGCCTTTACATGCCATTTACAAAAAGTCACTTGAAATGGACCATAAATATAAAAGTCAAAACTATAAAGCTTTTAGAAGAAATTATAGTATAATATTACTATGACCTTTGAGTAGGTAAAGAGTTATTTGGACATAAAAGCACTAACTACAGAAAAAAAATAGATAGCTATTGTACTTAAAAGTAATACAAAAAAATTGTTTTTTCATCAAAAGACATTTTTAAAAAGACAAGTGGGCAAGCCATAGAATGGGGGGAATATATATAATACAAATACATCAAGAACATACAAAGAACATATACAGACCAATAATAAAAAGATAAGCAATCCAGTAATAGCTGGACAAAAAATACTTTAATAAGCCCTTCACAAAAGAAAATACAGGAATGACCATTAAACCCATGAGAGTGTTTTCCATCATTAGTCATCAGGGAGATGTAAATTAACCTATACTGAGATACTATTTCACATCTAGTATAATAGCTAAAATAGTTTTACAATGACAGTATCAAGTGTTAGAGAGTTTGTGAAACAAATGCTGGTGAGAATATAAAATGTTAAAACTACTTTATAAAATTGTATAGCAGTTCCTTATAAAATTAAGTATACATTGACCAGAACACCCAGCATTCCACTCCTATAATTTTCAATAGAGAAAAATAAAAACCTAAAAAACCTATGTTGACCAAAGCAACATGTGCCCATAGTAGCCTTATTCAAAGAGACAATAACTGAAACAGCACACTGTCAATTAAGAAGGAAATGATGAACGTGTTGTATAGTCATACAAGTGACTACAAAGCAATGATTAAAAAAAAGAAAGTATTGATACATGGGAAAAAATGAATAAATCTCAAGACCATTATGTTCAACATATGTATTTCCATTTTCTATTTATGTGAAGTTCAAGAACAAACAAAACTAGTCCGGGGTGATGTAAATTGCAAGGTGGCTTCTTGTATGGAATGAGGATTGACTGCAGTGGGATGGGAGGGACCACTTTATGTTGAGGGAGATGTTCTGTGTCTAACTTATGGCACTGATTGCAGAGGTATGCATGTTTTCCCAAATGGTCACAACTGCACGTTTATTATCTATGCATTTTATTGCATTTAAATTACTTCAATTTTTTTTAAAAGAAGGGAATATTAGGTTAGAAAAAAAAACTAGAAGGGTTTCAGTTTTCAGTACAACTGAGTTGAAGTCTACAATTTGATGATTTGACTCCATTATTTTGGCTCTTCCTGCCTAGGAAAAAATGCTGTCTACCAACGTTTGTTAACTGAGAATGAGCTATTTTGTGTTACAGAAACACACATTATTTCAGAGCCTACTGTTCCCTATAAATCAACAAGGAAATCATAACGACTATTTAAAAATGTTTAGAACAGAATCATAGTGAAAAAATACATTGCCTCTATCCCTATGTGAGATATGGAAAAAGTGATGTGTTAATGAAAATTTACAGCCTTTAAAGTTGTAAAGCAAATAATAAGTATTTACATTATAAAAAAAGAGAGTTTGAAAATTAATGTGCTAAATGGTCAACTTATAATATGGTTTGTAAGAGATTAATAAGATGAACACAAAATGTTGAAATAAGGATATAAAACAGATAAGAACAAAACTGATTTAATGATAAAGCAAAGATATAGAAACGATCAACAATACTCCAAATATCATTCTTGTAAGGGTTAATGAGATGAATCAAGTTCTGGAAGTATTTGTCCAGAGAGCTAGAGAGAAAGGGTGTACAAAACAGCTGATACTGTGCATGCAAAAGAAAACATAACCACATAAATAGCACAGCTGTTAAAAAAAAAAGAAAAACACAATAAAAGGATAAACAATTTTATGCCAATAAATTTGAAAACTTAAACAAAAATGGCAAATTGGCAAATCCCTAGAAAATCATAAATTAAGAAAGTTACTTAATTCCATAACTAAAGCCAGAAGAGTCCTGTATCTACGAGAGACCTACATTTTCAAAGCAACACACCTTTAAACCACAATGGTCTGTTCTTTTATACCCAAGAATCTAGCAACATGTAAATGTCTAATAATGAAATTATTAAATATAATATGGAGTAACAGGAACTCCTGTTAGGAAGAGGGAGGGTAAATTTAAACAACCTCTTTGAAAAAAAAATGGAGCTATCCAATCACTTTGGCGATGTCTAAACCTATATGCTGGCATTTGCAGTTTGAAGTACACACATTCTGAGGAAACTCTTGCATGTGTGTGCCAAGAAATATGAACAAGACTATTTATAGTAACATTATTTGTAAAAATAAATAAATGGTTACAAATGGCTTCAATTTCCACTATGAGGAAGGCAGATACATTGTGATATATTTGTATGACACTTCGGCTCTGCTGACTCTCAAAAAGGCAGTGGTAAGCCATGAAATCAAAGCATGGGAGAATACATACGCTAGGATTTTATTTCCATAAATGTCGCAAGCAGATTAAGCAATATATTGTTTTGAGGTACTTCTTGTATGTGTGTGTTAAGCATATAAAGAAAGGTTACTGGTTAGCCCAAAATTCACGATAGTGGCCAACACTGACAAATAAGGAGAGGGATAGTTTTGAGGAGAAACATACAAAGATACCATAAATGACATATTTTTAAAATTTGGGTACATTGAAATTTATTTCATTAGTGTTCTTTCAATGGTACATATACATTATATATACTCTGTATGTATGCTATGTTATAATAAATTTTTAAATATATTCATCTCTCATAGAGTTGCTTCAACCTTATAACTTGAGACTGAGTTTTCTTAATTGTCCAATATGACGTTAGATTCACAATGTCTATGGTGCTGTCATGGATGGACAATACCAACAAGTTAGACTTTGACAAGTGGCTCGATCAAAACAAAACACACTAAAACATATAATTCCTCCCACAAAATTCCCTACAATCAACCTGAAAGTTATGAAGTGTCCTTTTCACATCTTCAGTGATTAAACCCTCATTTGATAATTTTTGTTCTGAATGCATAAATAGTGGAAATAGTTTAACTATCTGACATTCTCAAAAAAGGAACAGGGAATGGGCATAGTAAAATTATTTAATGGGAATGTTAATATTTTCTCACTCCACCAGACTGTGAAGTGACCCCCAGGGCAGCAAATGTGTGCTGTTTACTGCTAAATTGTCAGTATCTGGCATGGTGTTTCCCATTTCAACTGTCTTTACTATTTCAGACAAACCTGGTGAAACTTCTTTTGATGCATCAGGCAAACCCAAACCTTGTGAACTGTAATGAAGAGAAGCCGTCAGGTAGGTCATGAGCATCCTGGGACCACTGAGCAGTTACTATTTATTTTCTTCCTTTCATTTTGAAATTGTCCATCCATCATTAGCACAGTTATGAAATAAGAGTTGGACTCTCCTGTATGTAATAACCACCCAGTTGAGGCACAGTTTTTAAACTCACATGAGCGGCTCCATCACAAGAAGCTCTTAGAGAGCAGTTCAATCTATACCATACTGTTGTACTTTGTGTGTTTTGCTTTTAATGTTTTAAACTTTTAGGGTAGTGATTCATTCAATATAACTTACTTTAAAATATATTTTTGCTGTTATTTAACTAGTTTCTTACCCTATCAAATACATACTTATACATCAGGGTATTTTTTAGCAGTAATAGTATTTTTTTTCTACACAGATATTTAGACTACAAGAAATATATAGATACTAACATTCACATGTTAATTTATAACTTTGAAAATCTTGACTTAATGTTAATATTTTTTAATAAATAGGTTTTTGAAGATTACTAAAATTCTTTTAATCACTGCTTTTTATATGTCCATATACTTATTTTAAAAATGGATGCCACATTAACTTTGTAGCTTTTAAAATTTAACAAAAAGTCACTACTCATAGTTATTTTTATAATATTAAAAATAAAAGAATTTTAAGTAAAAAAGAGAAAAATGTAGCATAAGTAACATAATAATAGAAAAAATTTTGAAGGTAATAAATGATCTGAAGAACTTAATAAGTCTATTTATTTTTCTTGTAGCTGTACCTGTACTAACCTAAAAGCACTTTATACTTGTTATTTCTCATTTGAGGTCTTTGTATAAATATGATTATCTGATAAACTTCCAGTTTAAGCCAGAACAAGAGATTTTCTCTATTTCTTATTTTATTGGAATTAAGTATCATTGTTTAAGATTGATTAATATTTATTACTTATTCTCTCCTAAAATAAACTGAAGATTGAATAAATCACTGTAAGATAGCTTAATATATATATATATATGCATATATTTGATCTGAGCCAAATAATGATAAGATCCTGGCAGAAATATCTTCATGTAGCAGCTAAATTTAACCAGCCCAGAAAGCCACGTAACTCTAATTTATAGACATAGGTGGCCTTGCAATTTAGTCGTGATGATTGAAAAGGATTGGCTGCCTCCATTAGGTTCTTAGTTGATATTAATGTGAATTTTTCTTCATGACCTGTCAAGTTTCAGTTTCAATTGTAGCTAGTTATAAATTTTATTGATGTATATCTATATTCCTGCATAAATATATTCAGAAGTCATTGTTTACATGTAATTTGTAAGGAAATATATTTATATTTCCAACTTAAGAAAAGATCATGGAGATAAGCCAGATCCACTGTTTTAATAACACAACTGAGTATTTATTTGTACATCTACCCATTTAGCAGAATGTTTATAGAATTCCTACTATGTGTTTTATAATCCAACCATTGAAATGTATAACTATTTTCATCATTTTGTTTCATATTTACCAAGATGCAGGAAGAGTTTTATTGAGAATGAAATGACATTAAGTTCTTTCATGCTTAGCCTCTCAATAATTTTTTATTTTACATATCACCAGCCAGTGAATATTATTTTTATATATTTTTGTTTCATTTATAATTAGATATGTCACTGATGTGAAACAAATAGTCATTTTAAGTGGCAGTACTGCAATCTTATCCCTATCATAAACTTTAAATTTTTTTGGTTTGCTTCATTCGTTGATAAGTTTTAGCATTTTAGGCATATCAGAATTATTGAAAGTATTCTGTATCTATCACCATTCACTTTTTTCTGTTTTTCTTATTTTTTCTGGTAGATATTGCTGCTTCTGACTTTATTGAGGAAATGCTGCTGAAAGCTGAGATTGCCTGGGAAGAAAAAATGAAAGAACCATTATCTGTTCCTACTTTAGCACAAGAGGAGCCATATGAAGAAATAATTCATGACCTTCCAAGACTTTCCAGTAAGCTGTAAGTGTCTTCATTCTGAAATGATAAAGTGGCAGGACATTGCTCATTGAAAAGTTAATTATTCTCATTTGCCATCCTCTCTAGTTGCTGGTCATTTTACAGCCAATATTGAGTCTGTCTCTCAACTAAAAGAGTTAGAAAATTGAAACTGTTTATCAATATATTTACCAAAAATACTTATTGACAATTATGAGTTTAGTACAATTCTATGAAGGATCTCTGAATTTTTAAAATTATTATTTCAGTTATTAGATCAATTTTAGGTACCATGAGACCAACTAGTATTTTAACACATTTATAGATTTTAGCTAAACTGATTATGAAATTTCCAGTGACTGTCATAGCAGATAACTTTCCTAAAGTAGAAAATATAGATATGCATTTTTTTCCTCTCATAAGTATAAAACAAATAATTACTTATTATGTGGAATATCTCCTAGAAAGTAACTTTCCTGTTGCTTGAAAACAGCCAATGTTGGGATGGAACATTGCCATCATTTTCAAGGTCTGAAAAAGTATACAAAGTGTTAACTCATAAGAATGACTAGTGATAATTAACATTCCAATTAATGTTATATTTAATGAGGAAGAAGTGTCCATTTAACTCATAAAGCTATGATTATGTTTCCAGTTTCTCTTTTCCAGCATTCTTATAGTGTGGATATGTACATGCATGTGTTAATGATAACTATTAACTTAGATATGCATACATATTCATTCATTTAAAAATATTTATACAGAATCTACTGACCTTGGTGCTGGGTATATATATATATATATATTTTTTTTTTTTTAAACAGATAATGAACATAGTCAAGAGGAGGTGGGCTATGAGTATCTAAATAAATGAAGAACATCACACATAGTTTGGGGACTTAGTTTTAAAATTCTTCAGATCATTTCAAACACCTTCATTAACAGCAATCCAGTAAGGAAACTGCACACACAGTGCAATAATAGTATACAAAATTTATGGTATCTGTAAAACTAGTAAAAAAGAGATTGAACATCTTCTAGCATGTTACCTTTAAAACCCTTCTGCTTAAATATTCATTAAAAAGAGGAAGAAAAACAGAAAACTTTACGAAGCGTTATCAGCATAATATAAATTTTTTTTTAAATCGTAGAACTATTGATGAAAATGAACAAAAAGTGAATGTATGAAGATCTAACTACGAATACAACCCCTCTAGAACAATTCTCTATGCATTTATGAAGTTAATCATGGATTGCTGCATATTTCCTCAGAGATACTTCTGTGGTTACTGGAAAGAGCTATGCCTTATAGCTAATATTTTAGGTTAAATAGTGGGAAACTTTGATGTCCAACTTTCTAAAATGAGTAGAACAACTAGGTGAGAGAAGACTTAAACAAAACTATAAACCAACTAGACCAAATGGACATATTTAGAGCACTTCTTCCAATACGTATTATTCTTGAGTGCACATGGAACATTCTTTTATCAAAATCAGAAATGAAAGAGGGATATAACTCCTGAATTTACAGCACAAAAAATTAAAATGGGATGTTATGAACAATCATATGACAAAATATTAGATAACCTAGATGAAACTAACAAATTCCAAGAAAAATACAAACAAAAAAACTGACTCAAA
>VBSM01000605.1:5626584-5636954 GCA_008086735.1 Cheirogaleus medius | reverse complement strand
AAACAGAACTTGCAATAAACCTATAACAAGTAAAGAGATTGAATTAGTTATCAAAAACCTCACCAAAAAAGGCTTATACTCAGATAGCTTCAAGGCTGAATTCTTCCAAACCTTTAAAGAATTAACACCAACTCATCACAAACTCTTCCAAAAATAGAAGAGGAGGTAGCTGTTCTTGACTCATTCTATCAGGTCAGAATTACCAAGATATAAGAATCAAATGAAAAGATCAGGAAAAACAAAGAAAATTATAATGCCCTTAGGAATATAGGTATAAAATACCTAAATAATAGCAAACCAAGTCCAGCCACAGATAAAAAGGATTGCATTATATGGCATAGTGAGATTTATGACAAGAAAGAAGGTTGGTTAGACATATAACAATCAGACAATAAGATACACACCATATTAAGAGAATAAAGTACAAAATCATATGACCATCTCAATATATGCAGAAAAAACATTTGATAAAACCAAGCATACTTTTATGAGGAAAAAAAATAAGTAAACTAGGAATATCATGAAATTTTCTCAAACTGATAATGGGAAAGTACAAAAAAAGAACAATGATAACATCATACTCAATGGTGAGAAAAGGATCACCCCTCATGAAGAAAAAAGACAAGAATGTCCATTGTCACCAATTCTATTCAACATTATACTTATGGTTCTAGCTGGAGCAATTGGGAAGAAAAAAGAAATAATAGGTATCCAAATTGAAAAGAAAGAAGTAAAATTATATTATGCAGAGGACATAATCTTATATATAAAAATCCTAAGGAATCTATAAAACACTATTTGAACTAAGAATATAGTTCTGGAAGATGGCAGGATACATGACCACTACACAAAAACTGTTCATATTTGTATACACAACAATTCATAATTCAAAAATGAAGTAAAAATGATTTAATTTACAATAATATCAAAAAGAACAAAATATTTATAAGTAAATTTAACAAAAGAGTGCAAGATTTGTACACTGAAAACTACAAAGCATTAGTGAAAGAAATTAAATATATGGAAAGACATGTCATGTTCACAAATGGGAATACTTAATATTGTTAATGCAATCCCTATCAAAATACCAGATGACATTTTTGCAGAAATTGATACACTGATCCCAAAAATCACGTAAAAATTCAAAGGGCCTAAAATATCCAAAATAATCATGTAAAAAAAAATTTCAAAACTTACTTAAAATCTATAGTGATTCAGATATTGTGGTATTGGCATAGTATAGAAATTTATTAATGGAATAGAATTTAGAATCCAGAAATAAACCCTTAAATTTATGGCTAATTGATTTTTGACAAGAGTGCCACAATAATTCAATGGGAAAGAATAGTTTTTTCAATAAGTAATACTGGGACAAATGGATATTTACATGTGAAAGAATGAGTTGTGCCCGTACGTTATACCGTACATAAGTATTAACTCGAAATGGATCATTGACCTAATGTAAGACCTAAAACTATAAAGCTCTTTTTAAAAAGTGTAAATCTTCGTTACCTTAGATGAGGCAATGGTTTGTTAGATATGACACCCAAAGATAAGCAATAAAACAAAAATAGACAAATTGGGTATCATCAAAATTAGAGACTCTAGTGGTTCCAAGGATACCAACAATAAAATGAAAAGACATCCACAGGATGGGAGAAAATTTCTTCCACAATATATCTAACAAAATGTAAAGGAACCCCTACAACTCACCAATAAAAAGAAAACAAAAAACTCACTGAAAAGGGAGCAAAGCATTTGAAAAGATGTTT
This sequence comes from Cheirogaleus medius, assembly GCA_008086735.1. Classification (NCBI taxonomy): domain Eukaryota; kingdom Metazoa; phylum Chordata; class Mammalia; order Primates; family Cheirogaleidae; genus Cheirogaleus; species Cheirogaleus medius. The sequence continues at coordinate 5,635,182 of VBSM01000605.1, read as the reverse complement.
CTCCAAAGAAGACACTAATAGTCCATAGGCACATGCAAAGACGCTCTCCATTACTCATCGGGAAAATTGAAATCAAACCCACAATGAGGTGCTACTTTACACCTACTGGGACGGCATGAGCCAAAAAAAAATAAAATAGTAAATGTTGACGATGAGGAGGTGGAATTGGAACTCCTACGCTGGTAGAGGGAATGGAAAATGGTGAAGCAGTCGTGAAAAACAACCTGACAGTTCTCAAAAAGTTAAACATAGAATTACCATATGACCCAGAAATTTGGTATATTGTTTATCCTCAAAAGAATGAAAACATACATCTACCCAAAATCTGTACACAAATGTTTAGAGCAGTATTCATATTGTCAAAAAACAAAGAAACAGCTTAAATTTCCATGAATTGAAATGGATAAACAAAATGTAGTGTATACGTATAATAAAATATTATCTGGCCATAAAAAGGAATGAAATACAGATACATGCAAGAACATGAAGGAATCTCATCAGATGGAAAAAGCCACATATTGCATGATTCCAATTAAATGAAACGTCAGAATAAGCAAATGAGTAGAGACAGAAAACAGATGAATAGCTGCCAACACTGGGCGGAGCGCAGTATGGGGAGCAACTCACAATGGGGGCTTCTTTTTTGGCTGATGGAAATATTCTGAAAGTAAATAATTTCAAAAGTTTCACAAATCAGTGAATAGGCTAAAAAAACTATACTGAACTATACACTTTAGAAGCATGAATTTTATGCTATGTGAATTATATCTCAATAAGAGGAAAAAACACATAAAGAAAGAAAAATATTTGAGATTGCAAACAAATTCTGCTCAATTCATTCAGTGGGATCTTGAGGAAGTTACGACATTTCTCTAAACCTGTTCCTTACTTGGCAATGGTGAACTAACATTGGAGTAGTTGAGGGCACCCTGAATAAACAGCACCATCTCGTTTCTGGACAATCTGAGAAATAATCCAGCAGTAAAGACAGAGACAGTAAAAGCCCCAGAATACCAACAGAGGGTACAGTGGAGGCCACAACTGAATGTGGGTGCTGAAAGGGTTTGGAAACATATTATAAACATATCCCATCGCTCAGCATATTTACCCAGTCTGTCCAAGGCACCATAAACCAGAGCAGCTCTCCTCAGTGAGGGGCTTCCAAGACAGGGAGGAAGAAGAAAATGGTGCTCTCTGCAGCCAGCCTCACTCCGAGAAAAACAGGAGGAACTAAAGAGACATTCTTCTCAGACTCATTGATTAAAGAAGTTCTTTTATTGCCCAGGGATAGAAGGAGGCACAGAATTAGTATAACTTGATTTCTCTTCCTAGGAAGTAGAGAGATGCTTAAGATCAATGGTGTTCTGAGCAAGGGCTTTGAGACCAGAGGTGTCACAAGGCAATTGTGACAAGCAAATGAGCTCAGTCGGGAAATTCTTATTTTAGAGCCCATCCAGTCACAGGCATTCAAAAACATTTTTAATTGAAAAAGACTCAAGATAATTAAGAGGATAAAATGCATAAAGTACATATGCATTGAACTCTACTTAATATTATTTATAAAATTTATTTATTATTGATTTGATTTTTAATTGTTTTATAAAGGAGCTTGATTTTTATGTCAGAGACTATATACTAAGAACGTCCGTGGATTATCTTATTCCATCTTCAAAGCCCTATTAAGGGCCTTAAATTGTCTTAGTTTCCCAAGACCACAGATGACAAGTCAAGATTTGCATCCCAGCAGTCAGACCCAGGGCCTGGCCACTACACCACACCATCCTCTCCTACAAGTAGAAAAAAATGATATCACATTTTTGTGGGTAAAAAGAAGAATGCCGCAAAAACAGTAGTTGTTGTTGAGCCAGGAAGTAATTCATTGATAAAATACATTTCAACTGACATGAAATTAATGGTTAGAATAATTGCCCTTGTTGTTCATGTTATTTTATTATTGATATCACTGGAAAAATAGAAGCAATTCAAATATTTGCTAAGGAAGAATTTCACTTCTTAAATATGGATATTAAACATACCCAATAGGTTCCACTCTACTTTTAGGATTAGGTTATAAGCTTCCAAGAAAAGAGATGTTAAAATGTAAACAAAATAACTTATTTGGAATAAACATTAATATATATGTCTATAGTTTTGTTGATTGGTTTGTTGTTTCTGCTTTAGTCAAAAAATAAAGCAAACCAAAACACCCCATCTGACCAGCTGAAGCTTTAATTTTTTTGGCATTATTGATATAACAACAGGTTATAAACAAATAAATCAATGACTCATTTGTTCTACATAATTAATTATATGGTTTAGTTATATCAAAGCTTTGATAATTTGAAGTTTTATATTGAAATTTGACTTGTTTTCATTTTAGTCTACTATTACCTTTCTTCACAGCTAGAATTAAAAATTAAATAAAAAAATAATAATTCAAGTTTTATTTAACTCTTTAAGAAAATGACAAGTAGACTTGGCTAGTTTAAGGATTACAACTAAGCACTTTGAAAATTTTCTTTTATAATTAATGATTGTGATATATTCTATCTGGTTATTTTCATTGTCATCAGAGTATCATAAATAAACATGAACAGAAGAAAACATACATTATTAAATAAATAAGAATAATTTATGTTTTAATTCAGAAAAGTTTAGTTTCGATAAACTTACCCTTTCAGGGCTTGTTTTTGTATAAGCAGGAAAAAATATGGATACTTGAATATGCCTCTATAAACGAACTCACAATTATTATAAAAAATAAAACTGTCTCTAAAGCTGATAAATGTGTGTATTGTTGAGAAAAAAACAGAGCTTGTTGATTTAGTGTATTTAAAATTACAATGGTGATTGATCTGGGCAAATTTAATTAAACATTGGGAAGTTTTCTAGATATAGTAAATCAGAGAATTGATAAATTAACGGGAAATGTAAATGTGTCTCTCTGAAAAATTCTATATATCATTCATAAAGAATCATTTCCTCAGAAACCCATTTTGTGGCAGCCTGTGGTTGAGACTTGGTGACTAGGAAGGGTTTGGCTTGGTCTCCTGTCTCTCCGTGGGCCTCAGGGTTGCTTCAATTTTCTGCAAACTCTTGCTTTCAATCCGGGTCCTTTCATTAAAGGGAGCAAATGCTATTGTTCTCTGAAAATCCAAGTTTCACTAACTTAAACCAAGTGCATTTTTGAATGGTTTGATAACCTGAGTTTTAAATATATAACCTGGTCTACCAACTGCTTGTAGAATTTCCTCAGCTTTAGAAAGGTGCAGAAGAAACTTTTTTAAAAAATCAAAGCAGCAGCAGAAAAAGCAAGTAGAGAATGAAATATGAGTGTCTTCCTCTGCTGCAGTCAGGAGCAAGCACTCTGCTGCAGCTAGTTGCTCTCATTTAATTTCATTATTTGTCCAAGAAAAAACTGTGCACATTCCTTGATATGAGAAGTATAAAATTAGAAAGAATTTTAAAAGTTGCTCCATAAGACCTTCTCCTGAAAGGAAGGAGCTTTTGACTTGTATTTCCTGGATCCTTAGAAACAGAACTTTACAGGCACCTTAATGGGTCTATTTCTTTTTTGCAAGGTTCAAATTCTTGCTCTTTAAAGTGCCTGGTCCATGAGCCAGAAGCATTTTCATCACTCGGGAGCTTGCGATAAATGCAGAATCTGAGGCTCCACCCAGCCCCGGAACAGAATCTGCACCGTGATTCATGTGCACGTCAAGTTGGAGGTTTCATCTCTATATGAAGGCATATTCTGTCTAGGTTATATTAAATGCGTTCTTTGGTAATCCAGCCATCAGCATCATGGAACATCATCACCATGAAAATGGGTTTAAAGCAAGAAAACAGCCCATGAAAAACGGACGAAGACAAGACTCAAAAGAAACGGGCACCCTGGCGGAGGACTGTGCCGGGAGTCGGAAGAAGACAGGAATTCTGGTCTCACAAAAACTTCCTAGAGCCACAACGCAGGGGGCTCTTACCTGAGAGGAATACATTTTTTGATGTATTATATCTTATTACTGAACAAGAAGCAATATCTCAGAAGGGTACTGAGCACAAATACAGCTGCATCCTGACTGTAATAGAAGTGACAAAGGCATGCTAAGGTGGGGTCCCTCTGCACCCACTTTCTGGTGAGGCTGTGCAAACTGGCTGTCACCCCTGGGATGGGACATGGAGGATGAGATTTAGAAAGGGATCGGGGGAAGCTTAGGAAGATACGAAAGGGAATTGCTCCCTTCACCTTTATATTTTAGCTTTCTACCTGTCCTGTTGTGTTTTTTCAATACATCCCTCCTTCCCCACCTTTTATCTCTAGCCCTTATTCTAATGACTTCATCATGTACGACCCCATCTGAATTATGATTGCCCATTTTTCTTTATCAATTTTAACCCCAACTTCCTATTCCTTTGCACTATAAATTGATTTCTTTCTTTTACACTCTCCCAGAATATATTTGACTAAAATTGTAAGAAAGGATGGGATGGTTCATTCTTTCTATTATCTCAGCATACTTGTCGAATTTCTGTCTCACCACCAACTCATATTTGTTGTTCTGCCAGCATTCTGTGTGGTAGATCATGATTCAGTAGAGACATGGACATCACTTCCACTGTGCCCCACTGTAACTGCCTATTTTTAAACATTCAGTGAATTGGAAATTCCTGTGTTATTGGATTATCCCATATTCCATGTTTTCTAAAATGTCTTCCATTCAGTCAACATTCTTAAGGTCTTCATGTGTTACCTGACTTTCAAAATCATGTCTGAAAATGCACAGGTTAGATTTAACTCCAAAGATCCTTCCAACTGGGGCATTCTGTGTCTATAAAGGCAAATGCTTTTAGGCATCCATTTTCTTCTTCAAGCTTGTAACAACCATTTCCATTCTTGACTGCTATTTTCTTTCCATTCTGTTCTTTCTTTCCTTCTGAGTACGTGCCTCCTCTCTGTGTTATCTTTTCCATCCTTAGATGCGTCCAAGTACCTCATTTACTGTTACTGCTGCTAATAAAACAGCTGCTGCTAACTATGCCCTTTGGTATCTGAACATGGAAACGCTCTCCCAGGCTTTCATTGCTGAGAAGTTTTCATTTCTGCCAACCTGTGCTCCTTATTTTCTGTTTCCTGGAGCCCTTGATATAGAATCCACAGAAATTTTGCAGAATGCCTGAGTGGAGTAGTTCACTGAAAAAATGTGGGGTTTTAGTTATTAGTGGTAATAATAACAAAAACAATTTTAGCAGCTGATATTTGGTTTGTTGCTACCAAGTGTTGGGACTTGCACAATGTGGTTTACATGGATAATTTCACTTAGTACTCAAAACACCACCTGGAAGTAAGTCCTGTTACTTGCTGTGACTATTTTATACACACCTGTCTAGGGCCTGGCGCCTCGGGAATTTGACAGATATCACACACATTACTCTCACATTGTTTCAGTGAGGTCGTCATTTTTATTTGTAATTCTAAAGCTTTCTATATGGCTTTAAAGAGGAAATTGATGTTCTGAGTCTCACTGCTATGGTCAGTCAGCTTTTGGAATGAAACATCGTCACCTGAATGCATATGGGTTGAATATGATAAGTTAAGGAACAGTCTGTAATCAGGAAGAAATTTCCATATCCCTGAGATGATGAACATCAAGTTTCCTCTGTGATACAATTTCCTGCCCAGCTGCTTTTTGGCTAGAGCTACAGGTCAAAGTGGAAGGGTCTGGGCCATAATTTTCTGTCTACCAAGTTATCCGTGTTACCCTTTGACCTTGCTCACTCTGAGTGTATAAACTCCCTCCCTGAGTGTTACTGGCAAGGCTCTGTGGTGTGGTGCTATGGACAGACACTCCAGAGCCACACTGTCCTGACCCTGACATTTACTGGTTCTGTGAGCTTGAGCAATTCAGTAAACTTCCTAGTGACATTTTTACTCAAGTGCAAAATGTAGGTGTTGTGTGTATAATAAAAGATTTGACTGTTTTTTTCCCTGGTTCCTTGGAGGGACAGTCTATATCCTTGGACTTTCCCGAGTGTGAGGAGTGTGTTGTTATTCATGAGCTCCTTGGATCACACCCAGTTTATGCTAATTAGGCTAGATGGCTCAGGGTGGTATCTGGTCATGCCAGAAAGGCCAACCATATGATTAAAGATTTGGGGCTTTGAGCCAGCCCAACCTCCAAGAAGGGAAAGGGGCTGGAGCCTGAGTTCAAATGTGTGGCCAAATGTCTGGCAAATGTCTGGCATCTGAAATGGGGGCAGTCTAGTTGAGAACAGTGCCCTTAACTGGGGGGCTCTCAGCACACTCTGGGTGGTTAGCATCAGAATTGTACTACAGTATGTCAGGTTTAGGTGATGGTAATAATGCTAACTATATGGGAGGGTTGTTCTTGATAACTGAGTCAATATTTATAAAGCTCTCAGAATAATATCTGCCTCGTTTTAAGTACTACTTCAGTGCTTGAGAAGTGACAGAAATGGTGCTTTTCATTTATCTGTGAACTATCAGCAAAATCATCTAAAGAAGAAAGGCCTCTGTCTAAAAGCTGAGACGGAACTAGTGGTAGGTCTTTCAGTTGGTGCCTTTAAAATGATTAGAACCATATGGAGAAAAATCTTATTTTCTAAGTAGTTGGAAAGAAAACCCAGTGTCAAGAAAGATCAGCTTTGGTTGGGTGAATCCTCTGAGTAGGTTGCTTGGGGGCTGGGTCTCCAGGGTTTCTGAGTCACCTGTCACTAGGGATAGAAAGAAGACGCTGCTCTGTGAGGGATGTGGAAAGATCCGGACGAGGCAGAACTGAGCCGGGCTGAGGCTGCCTAGAGTGGATCGCAGGGTGGCTTCAGCCAAGTGGCTACTGGGGAAGAGAAATGCCCCATGGAGATTTTGCATGAAACATTATGTTATGCTATGTGTCCTTCTTGACCTTAGTAAAAACATAAGGTTCACAATAGGCTTAGTAGAGATTTTGCGGAAGGTCTTAAAAGTGTCACATTTTAGGAAACATACTTGACTTGCACTCATTCGAAAGACAGCCAACTTGTGGCTATGTAAGGGTTTCTTTGAGGTCCCTGTCCCTTAGTTGGAAATACATATGATTTGCATATTCGTAGCAATGTTAATATTCATTTCCATCATTCTTCATTTATCTTCATGACTTAGGTTGGATAGGCATAATTATCCACATTTTATTTTTGGAGAAACATAATCCAGGTGTGTGGGAGACTTAAAGGCATAGCTAGCAAGGGGCAGCTGCAATCAGAACTCAAGCTTGCAGGCTCTGTTCATGTTCTCCAACCTGGGGTGAGAGTGGAATGGGCTTAGGAAGATTGCCTTGGCATCTCGCTAGCCTCATGGCGCACAAAATCTTGCCCTGTAGATTTAGAAAACAATTACATGTGAGGGAGAAAGGCTTTGAGTCTTGCCTAAACACTAAACATTTCCTTATGGAAATGTTTCCTGGTAATTTATACAAGGACCCTTGGATAAGCGATACTGAAAAATGCATTTTTACTCTATCTCCCTTAGGTGTGATTGCACTACGGCACTCATTTCCTTGCCATTCCTCATTAAACCCTGGCATCTCTTGTTATTCCTACATGCAAGTTGTTCTTTCAAATTTACTACTGATTTTGAATGACCTGAGCATTTTTTCAAAACCAGTGCAGCTTCAGTCACCATTTGGAGTAAAATTGTATCACCTGACACAAAGCCCAACACAAAGCCCTCACTCTACAGTCTGCAGAGTCGTTTGGAAGTTTGCATGCTGCGGGTGTAGTCAGGAAAGCTATGGCTGGTGGTGGGCAGCCTCACTTTTATAAGCATGTCACCCAAAGGAATTTGTAAAAATAAGCACAGTGATACAAACATACAAAGTACTTCCATCGTGTTTTTATTATTATTATCTAATAAATGAATTGCTAGTGATCCAAAGCAAGCAACATTGATACTAGCTTCATGTAATACCAGCCCATTTCAAAATTATTGGTGTGTACCATTAAAAAGGGAAATTGTGTTTTATTTAGAGATGTTTGTCTTCCTTCAAGCAGGAGTGGAATTTGGAGTGAAGGCTTCATTTAAAGAAGCAATTTTAGTTATACCTTCAGTTTCTGCAATTAGCCTAAAACACTGGGCTTTGCAGTTGGGCCTTGGGATGCTCAACAAGCCCATTGCTGTTTGTCTTGGCTCAGTGGGTTCTCTCAGGTTAATACAAAGAAACACCATATAAGACATCTCTAATTGTGGATTGTTTCCAATCCACAATTAAATTAATTTAAATTAATTAATTAAAAAGTGTAATCAATTAGTGTTGATCTGACATGATCAATTTTCAGAGAACAGACACTAAAATGATTAAGCAAATATCAAACTTCTATATTGGCGCAGCAGTAATCAGCATGAGATCTGAACCCCAGAAGAAAGGCAGGTGGTGCACTGGCCACTACTTATATCAGCTGCTGATAACAAAGGCACGAGGATTTGGTGCACTGTGGTCTTGACATGTTCTCCTGCTTGGGTAACCGAGGCCTGACAGGCCTGCCACAGTCACCATTGTGTCGCGCGCCCCTCGCCAGCAAGGACCACGCAACACTTGGAGTTCTTCT
>VBSM01000605.1:5507666-5626484 GCA_008086735.1 Cheirogaleus medius | reverse complement strand
CTGCACCCGGAACTAGGCGCCATCTTGTAATGGCGGAGCACCGCGCCCCACACCATTGCAAGATCTAAAGGAATCCAATTTCTATTCCTTGCCTCTGCTGTTATGTAGGTTTGGGGAATGCTGGACCCAGTGCAGTGCTGATGACTTTCAGCTTAACCCAGACCTCTGAGAGGTCAAATAAGTGGTTTTATAGTCATTTCTCCACCACGGAGCCCTTTTAATTCCTCAGTGTAGAGCTGAGGCTGTTGGCTCTCTCTCCTACAAAATGGGAGTTGACCAGGAGTGAGCATGCATAGGCAGAAGCCCTTCAAAATGGTATCATTATTGTAAACCCCACTCAGCAGTGTTTTAGTGTTGAGGTCCAGCACTGCTTGGTAGAATGCACAGGAGAGAGTGCACTGGAGATTATGTCAGCTTCTCTGTTGTTCAGAGTATTTTATTCTGGACCAAAACTTGCAAATGCCACTCAGAAAAGCAAAGCCCTGTAGTTAGTAGGGGCCCTCAACCAAGCAGAATTCCATGGTATCTTGTACCAGCTCAGCTGAAAGAGAACACTCTGTTTAGTTCGATCGTCTTTCCTTGGAAAGCATGTTCAAACATTCCTTTTGCATTGTGTGGCTATCATACTTGTGAATCACATATTATCCAATTTCTCTTTTATTTTTATTAATAAGACCACCATTGTAGTCAGTACAGGAAAGTGACCCATTAAAAATACCCAGCGGTCCAGATTCTCTGAAGTAGGGATTGGCCATATGCCACTGTCTTAGTCCGTTTGGCTGCTACCACAAAATATCATAAGCTGGGTGGCTTGTAAACAACAAACATTTACTGCTCACAGTTCTGGAGGTTGGAAAGTCCATGATCAAGGCACTAGCAGATCTGGTGTCTGGCAAGGGTACCTTCTACATGGATGGTGACTTCACCTGTGTCTTCACGTGCTGGAAGAGCAAGGCCCCCTCTGGGGCATTTTTTTATAAGGAACTAAATCTCATTGTTGAAAGCTCCATCCTCATGACCTAATCACCCTCCAAAGGCCCTAGTTCTAATCCTATCACTGTGGAGATTAGGTTCCAACATGTGAGTTTTTGAGGACACACAAACTTTCAGATCATACCAGCTACTATCCTGACCACAGAACTCTGCAGAAGTCCATTGGTATAGAGTTGCCAGTTAAAATGCAGGACACTCAGCAAATTTGAATTTGAAACAAAAAACAATTATGTAGTATGAGTATGTGCTTAAAGATTTCATTTTGGCTTGCTAAGCCCAGCAAGTCTAACAAGATAGGGCTTTTAGGAAAGTTGTTCTTTTGCTTAAAAAGGACAGATGTATCCAGTAAGCATTGTCTCATGGGTTATTCTATTACCTTCTTGTCTGGTACGCAAAGGTGTTGCCTGAAGATGCCAAGTGATCTTGCAACCAAAGGATGAAAGCAACTTTCTAAGAAAAACAAAATAGGAAGCTAGAACAAATCAAAATCCCAGAAGAGGAAGATCCTCTTAACAAGATTACCATTCCTGGGCTGCATATTTCTGACTTTCTTGTTATGTGAGAAACATACACATTTTATAATTATTAATAAAGCCTTCTTTCAGTTTAAAATCCCAGTTGACAACTTATATTCTACTTTTGTAGAATTGGAGAACTCTGGCATAAAATTTCTTGTGTGGTTTCATTTCACATTAACATATTAAAGAATATTAGTGAATAGTTATTTCAGCAATAGTAATACATATCTGTATATTGCCTTTTAGAGTACATGTTACTTTTACATCTAATATCTCGTTTGAAATATACAAAGCTCTCTCACTTAGTAATAAATCTATAAGATATCAAACCTGTTTACTAATCAATATCATGGCCACATTGCTAAAATTCTTAAGAATGTAATTACAAAGTTTTGATAAACCTGTCAATCAGTTCCCTAGGAATTTCCACTTAGAAATTCTATAGTTCAGCAGTGCACAGAGAGAAATGCCATGATCTATGAGGACAGAATGATATATTTGGGGACTCTTTCCTGGCAAATGTAACTCTTGAGACTTTCAGAAACTCCCTTCATACATACATAAAGCTACTAGATTAAACTTAAAGACTTTTTTCCCTTAACTGAACCATTTTAAAAATCTCTTTGCAGATACCTGGTGAAAGCTGTCGAGATGAATATAAGATGTCTTATTAACAATATAAACTCCAATCCAGCCATATGACACATTGAGAGTTTTATTTGCTTTTTAGACACAAGTAGTATTTTACCAAAATGATTTTTAAATTATAAAAAAAATTCTTATGAAAACTCAAGTAATTTTTGGAAGGCCCAAATATATAGCAGTAATTCAAATCTCTCTAGGAACTGTTTCATTTAGCATTAATCTTTGGATCATTGTCTTATTTTATAGAAGCAAAAACACCCAAAAGATTAATTGAATTTCCCCTAGGAAATAATTCATGTAGCTATGTTTTTTAGGATTAACATTGAGAACTATCTATTCAGTCCATTACTTTAAATACCAAAATAACTGAGTCATGTATTCCTTATCTTCACATTTGTTTCTATTAGGTTTTATTTGTTATCATTGTGTCAGCCTAATATATTTCAATATAGTCAATTTTCTTTCATCTCTATGATTTTCTAAAATTGCTTTAGTTATAATGGGCAATAATTGTGCCTTTCTTACTTTCAATTTATTAGGTTCCTTTTCTATTTTCAGATATAAATTCCTATTTCCTATAGGCACACTTGCTCTGCAAGAAATGACTTTTATGTTTATCAAAATAAGTAAATCTGGAATAAATCCATTAGAGTTCACAAATTGCTTGTCCGCTGGTTTATGCCTATCTAATTTTTCTCACAGTCAGAGTTAAATCTGCCTCTCCTGTATTAACCTAAACTACTCTTAGATGATATGTATTTCTTTGAAAAAAAAAAGTTTGTAGAATCTGCATTACCAAAAGCCTTCTTTCTAGAAAATATATGATTTCAATCCTATTTTTTCTGTTTCTTACTGAAAAATTTCTATTACTCATAATTGCTTTTGTAGAATCAAAATAAGGCTTGCTTATTTAGAAAATTTGAAAAGTACAGAAAAAACACAGAAGCATGAAAAAAATCACTCATTGGCCTCCAAGAAAAATTGCACCAGAGAATTTATACAGCAAAGAAAGACTTTATTAAAGACTATTCCAGTGTGTACAGAGATTGAACTCAACCCTACTGAACAAAAATGGGAGCGTTTGTAAGTGCTGGGGTGAGCTGTGGAAAAGTTCTGTAGGACATTAGGGAGGAAGTTAGACAAGGAGATTAAGCTGTGTGTTTGCTAATTTCCCCTTCTCCAAAGTTAGGCTCCTGTCCTCCACAGAAACTGGGAGATTTAGGGTATCTCCTTCCCAGTTTACATCTCAAAAGCATGACTCCCAGCTCATCCAGAAAGACATCCCTGGGCTGTAAAGCTGACAAGAGGCTAGGAGAAGATGTGCATCTCAAAGGAGCAGAGAAAAAAATTACAATAGACAGTTTTCTAAAGTCAGGGCTCTAAGAAAGGGTTGGTCAGAGGCCTAGAATTAGGGAGAAGCCTGTCCAAAGTTTAGTTGAGCTGAGAAGAATGTTAAAGCCTTTTGGTCATTAGTCGAGGTTTTTGATGAAGCTACTATTAACTTTTCATATTTTTTTCTCTCCTTTATGTTTCCTCTTCTTTATTTCTTGTTCTATACATATAATCACAACTTCTTCATAAAAGAATCTTATAAATATGTTGCCATGCTTAATAAATAGTTAATGAGTATTAAGATAAATACCAATGATTACTTTAAAAATTATTCCTTTTTTAAAAAATAATATTTTAATATATGTTTTCATAAATTCTACAAATGGGTGGTCAGTGAAAATTAAATATATTGAAATTAACTTGTATGAATGGTATTATTAATTAGAATGATTGCAGATAGAATTCATTTTATAAGAAGAATAAAAACATAAAGAAAAATTGTTCTATAAACATTTAAAATATTATTGTATGCTATCAGCCTAGGTGCACATTTTACATTTTTCTTGTACAAAACATGTGCTTGGCTAATTAATATGTTACCTTTCAAACCAATTGTATGATTTAGAGACATTTTTTTCTTATATGAATAAGAGAATATCAATAACTATATACTTGTGATTATTGTTAGTACTAGATGCTATATTATATAACTTATGATATAATTGAGTGAGTTCATGATTAATTTTTAAAGATACAGGTGAAAAATTATATGAACAGAGATTATTTATTTGCGTTATAGAAATGTAGGACTCAATATACGCTTGGATATTACCTACTTGACCTGCATTTTACAAAGGTGAAGCTGTGACCCAGATATTTGAAAGGCCTTAGAAGGTCAGGTGATAGCCAACTTGAGGTAAAATCTGATTTGGAATGATGTCTTGGCAATCCTGTACCAACCTTCTTTCCAATTGTAGCTCTAATGGATCTTGCTATTAATACTGCAATTAGATTTCGGATAGGACAGAGTATTTTAGCTGTTTTACTAAACTCACTATTTCTTTCTTTTAGAAATCCTTTATAATTGGTGATTTGATGTATTTCATGAACTATGTTCCTAGTTTCTACCTTAAACAATTTGATTACTGCTTTATTAAGCACTTTATACTTAAAAGATTTAGTATATGCAAATTCTCTCTTTAGTTTTTTAAAACTTTCTGACAAAGCAGAAAAAAAGAGATTGTATATGGAGGAAAATAAGAAAGGGAAATATTTTTATGGTGTGAGAGTGGACTTTTACACATAGGCATTGTGATCTGGTGGTTAAGCACACAGACCCTGAGCTTGAACATGACAGATCCAAACCCTAGCTCCAGTAGCACTCCTGTGTGTCCATAGCAATTTTTCCCTTCTCTGGACCTCAGTTAACTCATCTACAAAACAGGAATAAAAAAGTGCATACCTTGTAATGTTGCTGTTAAAATGAAAAAGTTAATGCATGTATAGTGATTAGAACAGAGCCTGTTACATGCTAAATGTATAATTATTAAAACATTTTTCTGGTGGTTCACTCAAATTACAGAAAATATAGGGAAATCAAAATTGTTTAAAAATATTTGAAGGGCTTAGAAGCATAAAACATATTCTTAGGAACTCTATAAGTGATGAATGAAATTACAGCTGACAGGCATTTTCCCACAGTTGCTTGTAGAAGACATAAGGCCTCTTAGGAAGTAATAGTAGCTTATCATTTGATGCTATTTGTCTTAGTCCATTTTCTGTTGTTTATAACAGAATGCCTGAAACTGGGTAAATTATAAGAAATGAAATTCATTTCTTACAGTTCTGGAGTCTGGGCAGTTGAAGATTGAGGGTGTGCATCTGGTGGGGTCTCTGCAGAGTGCTGAGGCAGTACAGGACATCCCATGGTGAGGGGCTGAGTGTGCCAGCTCAGGTCTCTCTTCCTCTTCTTGTAAAGCCACCTGTCCCACTCCTATGATAATCCATTAATCCATTAACTCATTAATACATTAACTCATTAATCCATTAATGCATGAATGGATCATTCCATTCAGGAGGGAGGAACCCTCATGACACAGTCACCTCCGGAAGGCCCCATCTCTCAACACTGACACCTTGGGGATTAAATTTCAACGTGAGTTTTGGAGGAGACACATATTCAAGCCACAGCAGTACTCAAGCAGATCTGGATATAAATTTTTATAAGCATTATAAGCTTTCCCTTTGTATAATATTTTTTTTAAATTAATAACTGTACTCTTGAGAAGGACAGTCTGCCATGGGCTCTGAACATCTCCACATTGTTGCTCACTTTGTTAGACTGCAAGGCATATACAGGTAGTTAAACAGGCAACTAAGTAGTCCATGGAGACCACAGCACTCACTCCAAAAGGGAGGGGGACTGATGTATTTGTTCCTCAATAAAATGTTTGCTGCTTGCTCAAAAGGTACTTGATACTTGGCTGGCTTTCTCTCCTGTAACACAACTCTCTCTAGTGTTAGGCATCCGTTAAGTTCCAACTGTGTTGCCCTCCTTCCTACCTCCTCCTCATCATCACATGAGACAGGAGAGAAAGGAGAACTTGTACAAACATAAAGCTCTGTGTTTGCCATGAATAATAAAGTCCTTTATCCCTGATCCAGGATTCTCTTGTCTTCTGTAACTAACCATGAAATAGTAACAAGCTAACTTATTTGCTTATAAAGAGGGTAAAATCCCAGAAGTATCATAGTTCTGGGCACATTAAATAGCAACAGCTAATTTTATTCCCTGTTGTGACCATAGTCATGGTACTATGGGCTATGGGCTATGGGCTATGCCTCTATGGGCATTATGTTAGTAATCCTTCACCAGAATCCTGTTACATATTGGTTTTACATTATGTCAGTATAACTTGCCTAAACTGGTAGAATAGGCATCAAACTTTGTAGTTTTTCTGACTTGAAAATGTATGCACATTACAGCTGTACTACACCGTGGTACCTCTCATTAATATAAGTTCCCCTGTCCCCTTACTTACCTACATATGCCTTCATCAACTAAAACACTATAAAATGCCGTCATCCAGGGTTTAAAGGAAGTAAGACTGGTTTCACATTTATGTAAACTTGTTCCTTAGCTATTCCTGTCTTTCTGTCAGGTCTGGTCCTATGAGCACATCTGCTAGTCTCTTTTCATTCCTGCTTTACTTGATTCTGTAGTACAGTTAGAAGGCAGGGCATAGAGATGGGATGTAAAACAATGAGACTTTCAGGTTCCTGAAAGAAGCCCTTCAAATTACTTTCTTCCTCCTTTATCAAGGTTAATATACAAAATCATGTGCATTTCTATATATTAACAATCAATAATTGGAAATTGAAATTTAAAAATACATTCATGAGAGTATAACACTGGAATACATCTAGCAATTATTTGGAATATTTCAATTCTAGAAGCTATGAAATACTGATGAGAGAAATTGACACAGATCAAAAGAAATATACTGTTCTTATGAATGACAAAATTTGCCATTGATAGCATTTTAATTCTCCCCACATTTATTTATCAATTGAATGCAATGCCAACCAAAATCCCAAGAGGCATTCTTATAAGAATTGACAAATAGATTATAAACTTTATATGAAATTGCTAAGGATCTCTAATTGCCAAAACAATTTTTAAAAAGGAAACAAAGTTAGATGACTCATATAAGCTGATTTCAAGGCTTTCAGAGGAGGTACTTTAATCAAGATAGTGTAGTATTGGTTTAAAAATGGAAAATTATGTCAATGAAATGCGCTGAAAAATTCCAACATAGACCTACACATATGTGGTCAATTGATTTTTAACAAAGATGCCCAGGTAATTGGATGGTGATTGGATCATTCTTTTCCAAAATGATGCTGAAGCATTTGGACAACCATATGAGATAATAATGAGCCTTAGCTCAAATATAGCACTATATAAAAAAAAAGCCACTCGCAATGGGTCATAGACATAAATGTAAAGCACAAAACCATAACATTTCTAGAATAAAATTTAGAAGAAATTTTTGTTGATCTTGGGTTAAAAAAAAGAATTCTTAGATAAGACGCAAGAAGCTCAAACCATAGGAGAAACATACTTTTCTCTGTTATGAAAATGAAAGTACAGAGATAGAGTGGGAGAAACTATTTGTCAAGCACATATCTCATATATATTCTGGATAAAAGGGCTTTTATCCAGAATATATAAACTCAACGACCTGACAACAAATAACCCAATTAAAAAATGGTCAAAAGATTTGAACTGACACTTTACCAAAGAGAAACATTGTGTGGAATTACAAAGACCCCAAATTGCCAAAGCCATTTTGAGAAAGAACAAAGCTGGGGGTGTCACCTCCCTGACTTCAAACCATATGACAAAACTATAATAATCAAACAGGATGGCCCTGGCATATAAACAGACTCACAGAGCAATGGAACAGAATGCAGATCCCAGAAATAAACCCGGGTATATGTTGTCAACTAATCTTTGACAAGGTTACAAGATTACATGTTGGAGGAATGCCAAGAATAAACAATAGGAAAAGGAAAGAAACTTCAATAAACAGTGCTGGGGAAACTGGCTATCCATATGAAGAGGCATGGAATTGGACCCTTATCTTATACCATGTAGAAAAATTAATTTGAAATGGATGAAAGACTTATCTGAAACCATAAAACTCATAGAAGAAAGCAGGGAAGAAGTTCCTTAACATTAGTCTTGGCAATGATTTTTTTTTATATGAAAACAAAAGCATAGGCAACAGAAGAAGAAATAAACAAGTCAATTGCATCAAACTAAAAGAATTCTGCACGTTCACAAAGGAAACAATCAACAAAATGAAAGGGCAACATGTGAAATAGTAGAAAATAATTGCAACTATATTAAAATATCATATATATGACAAATGGAAAATATCTGAAATATATAAGGAATTCACACAACTCCATGTCATAAAACAAATAATCTAATTTTTTAAAATGGGAAGTGACCTGAATAAGTATTTTTCCAAAGAAGAAATACTAATGGCCAACAGGTATATGAAACAGGTGCTCAACACCACTACTCATTAGAGAAAATGAAAATGAAAACCACAATAAGATACCACCTCATACCTGAAAGGATGATTATTTTCAAAAAGGCGAGAGATACCAAGTACTGATGAGGGTGTGGAGGAAAGGGAAGACTTGTGCACTACTGGTGAGAATGTGAGTAGGTACAGCCATTATGGAAAACAGTACGGAGGTTCCTCAAAAAATTAAAAATAGAACTTCCACACGATCCAGCAATCTCACTTCTAGGTATTTCATTCAAAGGAAATGTAATCAGGATCTCAAAGAGATACCTGCACGCCCACGTTCATTTCAGCATAACTCACAATAGCCAAGCTATGGGTACAATCTAAGTGTCCATCAGCAGATGAATGAAGAAAGAAATTGTAGTGTGTATATACAATGGGATATTTTCCAGCTCAGAAAAGAAGGAACTCCCATCGTTTGCGGCAGCATGGATGAACCTGGAAGATATTATGCTGAGTGAAATAAGCCAGACACAGAAGACAAGTACCATGTGATCTCACTTACATGTGGAATCTTAAAAAGTCAAGTTCATAAAAGCAGAGAGTAAAAGGGCGGTTGTCAGGGACTAGAGCAGGCATCCTCAAACTGCGGGCCCACAGAAGACATTTGTCCTGCCGAAGACATTTGTCCCGCTCACCGGTGTTTTTGCCGCCTGCTGCCTGTCCTGCTTAGCAGCTGACTCGCCCGGGCCCACAGTGCGCATGTGTGGGATGTGTGCCGCACTCTCCAATGGCCCTCCAACGGTCTGAGGGACAGTGAACTGGCCCCCTGTTTAAAAGTTTGAGGACCCCTGGTAGAGGGTGGAGGAAAAGGGGACATGTTGGTCAAAGAGCCCAAACTTTCAGTTATTGGATGAACAAGTTCTGGAGATATAATGTGCAGCATTTGTGGTGATGGATGTGTTAACTAATATAACCACACTGTACACCTTAAATATTTTTAATTTTTCTTAACAATTAAGTATTTTAAATAAAAAAATGAAATTCAAATTAAAACCACAGCGTGAGAAGCACTAACACCCAAGGGCAAAAAGGGACTTTTGGAGGTGACAATAACTCTACGTATTGCTGTTTATTTTGGTTACACAACTACAAATCCTATTGAACTAAACAGCAAAGGGTGAATTTTACTGTATATAAATTAGACCTCAATAAACCTGAAGTTTAAAATAGGCCCGAAAAAGGTATATTTAGCTTTATTTAGAATCACAGCTACTTTTGTGGACTACATGAAATAATTATGTTTACATATATTGCACTTGATTAAATATTCATGCATTTCTGCTTGTATGGTAACATTTAGGGAGATACATTTTTAAATTATAATAAAATACTACAATTAAAATTTAACACTTACTTTATATTTATTTTTTTATGAAAATTACAAAATAATGGCTTTATTTTGGCAATGAAGTCTATAGAAGAACAAAAAATGAAATAGCTTTTGTTTTACTTCTTGGCCTGGCTTGAACTGCACTGAACTAACATAATTTATTCTGCTTGTAACACTGCAATCTTTAAACATGTCTTTTTTCTAGTTCTCAAATTATTATTTCATTGGAAACTTGAAATTTTGCCCATGAGTCTATATTTTAAATCCCAAATGAATAATATCTTAACAATTATACAATTATACCTTTCTTCACTTGTTTGCAGTCCATTTTCACATTTCGATATCTTGCCTTGTTCAGTCATGCATTTCAACCTTAGCTTTCAAATTGCTTATTGATTTGTCTATTACAGTCAGATATACCATTCGTAAACGTTTTCTTCTGGAGTTCCAGTAAACATGTTTTTTTTTTCTTTTAAAAATGAAAGTGAACGAAATTTGGCATCAATAAAAAAAGTTTACAGAACTCCCATTGATATGTTTTCCCACAGTTTATAGAAGGTATTTCTTATTTGAATAAAATAACCATCTATAGTCCAGCTATCCTGTAGTGGTAATTCTTGATTGATACAATGTTAGGAAAAGAATAATTATAGTATTGATTTTTTTTTCCCTGTAGCAGTCCCCTGGTGTTACCAATTGCAAAGCAAGACAGTTTGTTGGAAAAAGACATTATGTTCAAAGATGCAACAAAAGGTCTATGTAAACAACAGTCTCAGGACAGCACCCCTGAAAACACCGCAATGAATGGCTCCACCAAACCTGAGCAGGTAATTGCACCCTCACTGCATGTCTACTACTACCTTTTCATGTAAAGTAATGTCTTAAAATACAACATATTTTAAAAACAAATATCCACTCATTGTCATTCCAAGAAAAAATAATGAATGCATAGATTAGTATTTTGGTTACAGTTTCCATAAATAAGTAGGGAATTATACCAATTATTAACAAACATAATTGCTCTTGTGCTTTACAACTATTTGAATTTTACAGTTTCAGTCTAATATACCAGGAATGTAAGTAAGCTCAGCCAGGGTGTTACTTCCTGAATATTTCCAGTTGAGTCATTTGTCACTATTTTGGTTATTATACAGTGTGTATTTTATGGTTTCTTTAAACTATCCAAATATTTTACAAGCAAGGAGAAAGGAAAACCAGTTATTGAGTCATTTATTGTTAAAATAAATTGTGGTGTCACATTGTCTGTGTGTCTGTATGAGTCTGTGTAGTTATAGTGTATGTGTGTGTCTGTGTATACTATTTGTGCATCCCAATCCCCAAGTCATGAGAAATTACTTTGGATTTGGGAGGGTGATGAATTCAGAGTTATAGAAATTATTTTTTTATCATTGCCACAGAAAGAAATGATTCTTATATATTTAGTTTTTATAAATGGTGGAGTAATTTGCATCCTTGAAAATATCTTGTTTCATTGTATCTAATTTTGAATATTTTGAAAGACATTTTGGCCAGGTTTTCTAAAGACACTCTTTTTAAAATGTAATTTTATTAATAATTTCATTAATTTTTCTTATTTAAGGTAGCTAAAAGATAGTCAAAACATTTGAAATACCTTTAAATTTTAGCGGTATATTCATCTGATCCAGTGGCCATAACATACTGGTGGTTTAAACAGCAGAAATGTATTTCTCATGGTTATGGAGGCTGGAGGTCCAAGGTCAAGGTGCAGGTGGATTTGGTTCCTGCTGAAGGCTCCCTTCCTGGAATGTAGAGCTGCCTTCTCCCTGCCGGGCCCTCCTCTAGGGGACATGAGAGAAGAAAGGGAGGGAGCAAGGCAGGGAGAGGAAGGAAGGGTGCATGGGCTATCTAGAGTCTCTTTTCATTAATCCTGATGAATCAGGGCCCCACTCCTATGACTTCATTTAACCTAAATTACTCTTTTTATAGGCTCTGTCTCTGAATATAGTCGCTCTGGGGTTTGGGGTTTCAACATATGAATTGGGGAGGACACAGTTCGGTTCATAGCAGCAGGCTAATTAAATGTTAGGTAAAATTTAAAACAAAACATTTCTTAACTTTCTTAAGGGTCGTATTATCTTCCATTAACATTCCAAGTGTTTCTGATTCCTATCATATGTATAATTTAGTGTCTGACAAAACTTTCAGGGAAAATGACTTTAATTCACCAGTGTCTTAACTCCTTTTCCCTCAGACATTTTAATGGTTATACCCATAAAATTTAGTGATTTAAAAGCTTGCTCTTGTTTTAATTACAGATATTTATGACTGAAAATAAAATAGTTTGCTGTGAGTGTTGAGGAAAAAATATTCTGAGTTATTTCTCAACTGTTGGAACCACAGGTGATTTCTGTTTCCTAATTGTTCCCACAGATAGCCAGTTTGAATTATTATGGTACACATTCTCTTGTCATGAAGATGTAAACCTATTACTACTTAAGGTTTAGCTTTGCCAAAATAGTATCATACATGCATTTCCTTTTGGGGGGGAAAGATTTATTTTTTTAATGATTGTTTTCTTGATTAGAGATTATTTGACATCATTTGATTCTATTATAATAGGTATGTGATCAAAGGAATTGAGTATTATTGACTATTGAATGCTATTTATAACCCTACAGAGTTACTTTCCTCTAATTTTAATTTGTTATAAAATTAAGAATAATATTGATATTATTCATTAGATTTCTTAGATAAATTAGAGATACTTTAAAATTTTTATTTTTATCAGCATTGTTTTGAAGTATTTTTTCTGAATTCATTATAGAAATGTATGGAAACTCTAAGGTTAATTGATTTCCTACTATTCAAAGTTGCTAACATTAAAAAACTTTTGAATGTAACTTTAGATGTTGCTATGACTTATATAGTCAATGTTTACTTGTAAATTTATTGTACATTTCTATTGATTTGTTTTGAAACTGTTCACTAGGTGTTTGAGTTTAGCAACAGCACAAAACTATTTACCTAACTAAAGAAGAGCAAACTAGGTCAACCCCTTCATAAAGGTACTGAAATTTTTCCTTCTGTGGAGTAAAATCAATTTCTGATTAGCATATCAATTGCTTTTAAGTGATATTTTAACAAGATGTTTCTAAAAAACATAAAATATCCTTCAAAAATAAGAGGGCATTCACAACATAAAAATGTCAGGTGTAATCTTTGTAGAACCACTTTTCTTTTTCATTGTAGGCTTTTTATAATTGTATCCTAGATATTTAAAATAATTGTAACTTTATCGTATTTATGTGTTATCAAAGAGGAGATTGCTGCTGTCCAGGTTTATGTTCATGTATTTTCTATCTAATAGCCACCCACTAATACCTCCCACTGTATGCATCATGCTCTCCGACGTTCTTGGCCACCAGGTGCCAGATGATTCTTTCCAGGTGAAGATCACTCACTGGCCAGATAGAACATTCACATTTCACAGGAAGACTTTAGAAAAGACTTTTCAAAGCAATACATTTCTGATAAACATTTTAAAGATGAATATATATTGTAGAAAATTTTTAAAAATTAAAATAAAAACCACCTATCATCTCTTCTTCCAGATTTTTATAAAATGTAGGTCTTATCAAATGATAACTCTGTAATTGAATATTAAGGTCTTGGTTTAACCTCTTTTTTTTAGTTTCTGAGAAGCACTGAAATTAATGTTTGTTTGTATAAAATCTTTGAGAACATAGAATTTTCCTTAAGTTGCTTTAAAATGTGCAAGACATTCTTCCTTCTCTTCCCTTTCCCTCCTGGTCTTCCCACTCATCCCATATCTCCTCGCCAAGCCCTCTTCTCCCATTCCCTTTCTGGTTTCCTAACTTTTTAATTTCTTTCCTCCCTCTCTTATTTTCTTTCAGATAATATTTATTTAAATTTAGATGGAACTTGAAGTTCAAGTCGAGTCTTCATTCCATGTAGTGAAAGCATGGTAGCCTGGGAGTGAGGAAAGGGGGACGGAGCAATTTGTTCTCATCAACTCTCAGGAGTTCTGTGACTCTGGAAGTTTCATGACCTCATTAGAAACCTCATGTGTAAAATGAGTATACAGTGCTGACCTTGTATGGTTGTCATGAAGATGACAATATATTAGGGCCATAAGTTATAACAATTACTAAAAACAGAAAACAAACTCAATTAGACATATGTATTATTTCACTGTCATTATTTCTACAGACTGACTATATATTAGGATTTTCCAGCCTACTAATGTCTTCTCTATTAACTACATGGATGTGCTCCTAATTCATATATTTCTGGTCTACACATTTATTGGGCTTTATTTCTTTCAATGTAAATGTAGGTTATTTTAGAAAATAATAATATAAAATAATACTTTATATGGGTTAGCATTTCAAGGCTTAAAGTTGCTTTCACCTGCATTATCTTAGTCCTCAAAATATCCCTGTGAGCAAGTTATTATCCATTTTCACTACTTAAACTCAAGTTTCAAACTGAGTTTTAAACTGACCGAACTCAAGAAAGTTAAGCAAATTGCCTAGATCAGAGATGTTTCTTTCATTTCATATCCAGTGCTCTTTGGGGGACCCCACAGCAGTTTTTGAAGATTGGCAAGAATTTTTTTCCTGTAGTCCATGGAAACAACAACATGCATGTATGCAAACATATTCATCTTCAGCCAGTAAAGGGGAAGTAAGTGAGAGGGTCTGATAGATCTCACTGTTTAAGAAACATCTAACAGAAAAACAAGAGAAGGACAACCCCATTGCAAGGCTATCCAGGCAGAGCCATGGGTGTAAGCTCTGGAAGCTCAGTGAAGTAGTTGTCACATTATCACACTGTCCTGTTATGATCTTTCCAGGTGCCTCATTGTCTTATTTTCTTTTTCCACTGACTCTTTCCTTCTCATTTATACATATTGAGTTCTTTCCCCCTGTACTGTCTTTCCCTTATCCCACATGGGAGACTATCTCTGTTGCTCATCAAGCTTCTAGTCCTTGGATATACATTACTAATCTCCCAGAGAGAAATCACAAACACACAAACAAACAAAATTAGACAAAACAGTAATTCCCTGTACTCATTATTAAATTGGAACTAACTGATGAGCACACATGTGCTCATGTAGTGAAGTAAATCTCAAAGGGAATCAAGCAGGAGAGAGGGGAGGGGAGAGCAGAGGATGGGCGAAAACCTACCTAACCAATACAGTGAACACTATCTGGGTGATGGGCACATTTTTAACCCTGACTCCTCAAGCATTACAAAAGCGATGTGTATAACCAAAAACATTTATGTCCCCATAATACTTTGAAATAAAAAATTTAAAAAATTAAAAATGTTTAAAAAAGACAAAACAGTACAACCCCCATACTCAAAGCAGTGTTGAATTAGGGGAGACAAAGAATCAGCAAATTCAGAATATTTTAAAACTTAAATTCACATGGATCTCAAAACGTTGCTCCAAATGTTTCTCCTAAGTTCTTCCTGACCTTCTATTGTGAAATATGTGTATTTTGTGTTTTGGATCTTTCCTATTGGAAATATATCATAAAAGCCATTATGGTCAGTTCTAGAGAAGATGTGCAATCTTTTTTTATGTATTTATCCAGTACCTGTTTGAACTAGTGTTATAATTGTCTGGTACTTGTTGGTAGCATAAGTATACACTATTCAGCCTGCAACTATAACATAGAAATATTCACAAGCATACTTTTTTCTTTGTACTGATCAGCTGTCACCCTGCTTTTGAAATCTTTATAAGGAATGTATCCCTTTGATAGCCTTGCTTACGATTGATTATCAAAGCTTCCTGCCTGAGCATTTTGGAATCTTGATCTGACAAATGCAGGGAATTCTTTCCTTGATCTACTCCAACACTGTATTTGTCACATTTTGTTACTATAAACAGGATGGGAGTATTCACATTTTTACTGCCAGCCTAGTACTTTCTCTAACTCACATAACAGCTGTGCCACTGAAGATAAAAATCCACAAGAATACCAATGAGATGTCTGTGATAGCTCTTTCAGGCTTGTCGGAACAAATGCAGAACTTCTGTTAGTACTATTCATGCGTTTCTAAATGTGTGCACAGAAATTTGCATTAAAATAGTTAGCATTGTGGTTGTAAGAAGAATTTCATTATCTTAGCCTAAATCATTACTCCTGAAGGAAAAAAAAAAAAAGAAAACTTGCTGTTGATTTTTCTCCTTTTTATGATAGCTTGGGGAGTTAAATATGTATGCTACTTTGCTGGACAGTTTTTCCTTCTTTTTGCATTACTCAACGTTATTGCAATTATATTATTGACTTCTATCATATTATTATATGTACATGTGTGAATGTATATATGTATTTTTTTGTATATACATATATGTCCACATAATTTTCTGGACTATGTGTATGTGTAAGTTTATGTACTTTGGGGAAATGCTTCCAAAGATATTAGAAGAAAAAGATATCTCCGTTGGTCCCTAAATTGATGGTGAAAGTTCATTTTCATGTACCTCTCCGTATAAAGACTTTTGCCAGTAGTCTTTTCACTTCTAGAAAATACATGCTTGCCCATCTGTACTTATTTTCCAGATTCCTTTTATAACCAAGGGCAAACATTCCGGTCTGTGATCCTGGAATAGAGCAAAGTTGTCCATCTATGTAACAAGCCCCTCCATCTTGTCTAAATTAATTCCAACTAAAAAATCAAGTGTGCACAGTGCATATGGTAGCTCCTCTTTCTTAAATAAATCAAGGTCCAATCCATTCTTCCTCTTCTTCAGCCCCTTTGTTGGGGGACTTATCTAGAGCTTACTAACTGACCTTAACCCTCCCAGCCTTCCCCTCCACAAGCTGCCAGAGTATCTCCTTAGCACCCTAGAGCTGATATTGCCATCTCCCTGCTTAAACACCTTCATAACTATCCATAATTCCTGGAATTAAGTGTCATTTTCCCATGGCCTACAGAGCTTCACCAACTCCTTCAACATCATCTTCTGTTTCCTCCCACCATCCATCCACACTGGCTGGATTCCAGTGCTTCCAACACACCAATCTCCTCCTGACCTTAAGGCCTTTGCCATGTTCTTCTCTCCCCCTGGACCTTAAGGCCTTTGCCATGTTCTTCTCTCCCCCTGGAACAATCTTCTCCCACATCCCAAAGGACTGGCATATTAAATTATCTTAAATTCAATTGCAATGTAACCTCTTCACAGAAGTGAATTTTTTCTCTTTTCTGAGCATCCTGTTTTTTCCTCATGGACTCTTTGAACTTAAAATTTCTTATTTGTATCCTTGTTTCTCCCCTCAGTAGAATGTAAATACCCTAAGGGCAAAGACATCATCAAAGACATTCCCTCTATGTACTAAACCACTAGCATGTGCCTGGCAAAGAGGGGAAGAGCAAGAAAAACTTGGCAAATTATTGAACATATGTTATCAGATGTATCTATTATTTGCTAGAATTCTTCCACCATTACCCTGTCTTTATCTTCCCAGCTTTTGCTTGGGACTTACCCTCTGTGTGAGCCTATAAAAACCATATGGCCTCTCCTGGCCTCCCGTTAATTAAAGATGTTGAACAATAGCAATTATGAACGGCAAACTTTTAAAAAAATATTATTTAGCAGAAGAACCTTCCACAGAAATAAGTATGTGAACGACAACTCTGATTTCTAAAGCAGAAGAAATCCGATCATCTTTGTGGAGAGCCCCAGAACCCTAGACACTTGCCCGCCTCCTTCCCGCCTCCAAAGCAGCCATGAGGGAAGCTGGTGGAAAGCTCACTACTGGTACCCACGGCCCTTTCTGGGTGTGTTACCAACCACACTAGCTAGGTGCCCTTAGCCACGGCAGGCGCTGTGCCAGGCTCTCCAAATAAACTCAATTCTCACAACCACTCTGTGAAGTAGATACTATGTTAATCATATTTTATAAGAGAATGAAAAGGAGCTTCATGACATTAAGACAAAAAATATTTAAGAACCCCCAGCTGAGAGGATATACAACTGGGACTTAAATACCGTTCACCCAAATGAATAAAAATAATCCATGTTTTAGACTTAGACGGGCTCGACTTTTCTAGCATATAAAGTGGGGAAGTTGAAAACAGTGTCTAAAATTTTTACCTGAATTTGCATGACTGATGAATACAGAATTAAAAAAACTGCCTGGATGCAGACCACCGCGTACTTCCCGTGCGGGCTGAGCCAAAGGCAGCTGCCACTGCTCCTATTTTCACTCTACTCAGGGAGCTGTCAGTCCGAGTAGCACTTGGTGCCTGTGAAACTCTTCAAAGTAGAACTAAACGTATAATGTTAAAAGTTGATATCACACAATCCCAAAATTCTTTTGACAGCCCAGAAAATACTAGAATGAATAGCTGGAACATTAGGGTTTCTATTTTTATCAGCAAAAAGAACCAGTTTTTAGATACTACTCTTGAACTAATTAAATAGATATTTCTGACAGTATTAAAGCCTTAAAGCTATGCCTCTAGCCCAACGTTACATATCTAAGTTTAATAAAACTATGTTATATGTTTTATATAGGTTAATTCTAAAAGATATTTAGAAATATATTTCCGTTAAGTGTTGCGAGAGTATAGAAAATAATAAACTCAGATGTTTGAGTGTGTGCATCTCAGTTGTAGAGGGGAGAGGCTTATTCTAAACATTTCTGAGATCTGGAATATTTTACAAATTAAAGTTTAATAAATAAATAAGCATGTAACTGTTGGAATATCGTGTTTCCCACTCATTTCTATAAGCGAGTTTTATCGCCAATGCTAGATAGTCTACTGCCAGGCCGCCTTCCAACTATAATTCATAACAAATCACTCTTCTGACCTTTTGACATACTCAATGCAGAATTTGTGTTTCTACCATTAATACATTAGGGTTAGAAACAATCTGGAAAAACAATTGAATGATTTTATGAACTCATGGAAAGATTTCATTTTGTAAAATATTCTCTAATATCAGAAAAATAGTTCTAAATTTAGTTTTCTTAAAAATGTGTGGTATTTTTTACTCTATAAACATTTAACTGATAAATAGTAATATTTAAATTCAAATTATTTAGCAATGGTATATACAATTAATAATACAATATATAAGACAGATATAAATACAAAATGCAAATGTAAATATAGAATACAAACAAATAATACAAAAAAAACTGGCTATTATTACAAATTTACTATGGGCATCAATGACTCACATTGATGAGAAAATTCTTGTTTTTTTTGTTCCTCTGTGTTTGACATTTAAAAAACCAATGCTGTCATATGATATCAAATGTCTACTCTTCAGAGCATATTCTGTGTACGTAAAATTAATGCCCATTTCCAATTTGGAAAGGGTAGATTTTCATCTAATTAAAGAATGCAAGTTTATCTTTTTTAATTGAAATATTGCACAGTTTTTAAACTTTCCCTCTATATTCAATTGAATGGGAAAGCATGTTATTTTTTTCTTTATGACAGAGTTAATCTCACAGCTACCTTAATCTTAAGGATAATGTTGAGAGCAGAATAAAAATCACAAACCAAAGATTTAGAAGCTGCTTTTAAAATCTAGCCTCATCCTACATGAATGTAGAATCCAAATTCCATACACATTGCTTCCTTTCCATGCCAACAATAGTAACACGGGAAGTTTTGTTTTAGCGTGGAGAACACTACAAGTATGTGAGCTGTTCATCTGCCTGTCTTATCAAGGGCTCAGTGAAGCACAGGGCTGTCCAAGTTATAAGCAGGGAATGAGGAGTGGAAACATGTTGAAATGGTTTTGACAGACTTTAATGACTGAGTGACACAAGGTAACATAACACACAAAGTGTGTGTATGTGCACACTAATGGGTATAGAACAGAAATTCTCATCAGAATACATTTCTCTGTGGCTTTGAATATTTTTCCTTTCCTTTTCATTGAACAAAAATTTCATCTTTTAATAACAGTTTCTAACTCAGGTGGTCTTTAAAGTTTTGACATGTGATTGAAAATGGAACATCCAACCATGAAGAAAGTTGATTGGGAAGCAATTATAATTGATCATTCTTATTTTTTCCCCAGGTCAAGCTGATGCCTCCTGCTCCAAATGATGACCTGGCGACGCTCAGCGAGCTCAATGACGGCAGTCTCCTTTATGAAATCCAGAAGCGCTTCGGGAACAATCAGATATACGTGAGTGCCCCTGAAATTGCTGTGTGCTCTGCTTTGTCTTGCTGTGTATTTTTATCACCCTTCCATGCTGCGAATATTGCAAGCAAAGGGCTCGTGGAGCTTCTGGTCATGGCCATAGCTTAAGGTGAATTTCTCAGAGTTCAGGTTCATTCTGGCTCAGTTATAAGGCAAATTCATCAAAGTTTCAAATTTTGGAGTTGTTAAGTATAAGCCAATACCCTGAGGGTAGACACAGGTACCCAATACTGTTGAACTTTCCTATAATCATGATTGCTCTGGAAGAATTTGCTAGAACCAGCAGATCTGCACACCACTTATAAAAGTGCTGTCTGTCTCACCTACTTTAGATGAGTCTGCGAGGTCTGGAAAAAAAGAAAAAGCTCAACAGGAAACATTGACTATGCATGTAGGGATGCCTCTCTATTTGCATGAAAAGAGAAACAGTTGTTGCTCTAAATTACCAGGAAATGTCTTTGACTGTAAAGTAAATAATTTATATACAGATTTATGATGATAGGATACAAAAATGTTACTCAGATGACAAACAGCATGGAGAATTGATTTTCTCTGGTTCTAGCATCATTTGTGTGTAACTTCTAATACTGGTAACAATTTAGGCACACTGTAATCTCAAAATTTTTCTTTCTTTCTTTCTTTCCTTCTTTCTCTCTCTTTCTTTCTTTCTTTCTTTCTTTCTTTCTTTCTTTCTTTCTTTCTTTCTTTCTCTTTCTTTCTTTCTTTCTTTCTTGTCTCTCTCTCCCCCTCTCTTGCCCCCCCCACCGGGATTTTGTTATATTCTAAACAGAGCACAGAGCAATTCAATCAGAATGTCTACAGAGAAATCTGATTATGCATATATTTGATATCCCTTTTTTGATAACACTCCTTTTTCCCAGTCTGCTGAGAAATTGATTAAATAATTTTCATGTAAATGTGAAGTCTGAGATTTCCTCAGAAGTAATAAATTGTCAGATGCTGATTAGCCTATGAAAAATGCAATACAACATCTTAATGTTTGGATAAATTACCTGCCACTGTAAATACACTTAAAATTAAATAGTTCTATGAAAATTAATAAAATTAAATCACTGACATAAAGTGGTGAGACCTGATTACTTTGGTCTCTGTTACTGCTCTGTTAACTTTTGCAAAGTGTATATTATTTTTATTCCATTTTCTCATCTTTTTTCCTAGTATTGTAGTTCTGATTTTTGTTTGTTTGTTTTTACTCTTAATTATGGTACTGGAAGAGCATTGCTTCACTCATTTCGTATTTCTTTAACCCCTTCATGCCTATCAAGTGGTGTCATCTCCTAAATAACAGTTTAATCTGCCTTTCTCCCCCTCTGTGGCACCCCCCTCAAAGCCATCCTCATCTTCCATCTCCCAGCAGCCTCCTAACTTTCTAGAACAACCTTCATGCTTGCTCAATCCAATCTCACAATGAACTAGAGTAATTTTTTTAATAAAGCAAAAATGTAATCTCAAAGCTCCCAATCTGAAATATTTCCTATGGTTTATTGTTTTTCATGAGACCACAATCCTTATTCCAGAGTCTAGAGTCTCTACTATGAAACTCCTCACCGTCTGGCCCCTGAACACTGTCACTGAGGACTCACACTACTGTGTCTCAATTATTTGATCATCACCTTCCTTCCTGCACTGAGGACTCTCCATAGACTGTTTTCCACACCATGGAAAGTTTTCTTTCTACACCATGAAATACTTCACTTTATAAACTCCAGCCCTTCCAGATTAAATCACTGTGGACTTTCTATCTCTCCAGCATTTATCACAGTTTGTGATTATTTACCTCATTGGTGGTTTCAGTAATGTCTGGCTGGTGCTGCACTCTCAACTCGGTGAGCTTGGAGTTGGTGGGTTGTGCTCACCATGAGGCCTGGCCAAATGCTTTTAATTAATCTTTAGAGAGATATATGTATATATATGTTTATATCTCTCTCTAAAGATTAATTAGATATATATAATATATCTAATATATATCTATCTATATATCTAATATATATATAAAGCATTTTAATTAGAAAGCATTTATATATATATATATATATATATATATATATATATTTGGCACCGTTGACATGTTAGGGTGGGCAATTTTATATCCCCTTCTAAAGTCCATGAGAAGTTTCAAACTCAGCATTCACAAACTGCTTATCTTGTGGGTCTCCCCCTACATGGCAAACAGCATTTTATGAACAGCACCAACCTTTTCCTATCCTCATGACCTGTGACCCAGGAATGTTATCAAATGACATTTCCCCTGTTTAAGATTCTAACTTAACATGAACGTAATCTTGTTGCTTTTAAGAAGAAAGTCACAATTAATCTTAAATGACAAATACTTCCTACCTTTTTGTCAGAGTCCTGGCTCTAGTTCCTTCACACAGTGGACTATTTTCTTATATAATTTTACTTTGCTTGATTTCTATCTCTTTCTGGATAACCAGTATTAATATTCCCTGCTTTGCTAAAGGTCTTGCACCATATAAATTTGCCACTGTGTGAGACATGGGTTTCCTCTCCCCAATACCTGGAATATTGAAAAGCTAAATCGACTTGGATCAACTCTGTAATAGGAATGCTCTATGTTACAGTGTATGAAATCACATCTAATGGCTGGACACGCCATTTAAACTTTATGGATTAAATACCAATAAGTGCTTTTCAATGTATTGTCTGTGGTCCAGTAGATATGTGAACGTTTTATTACCAATGTGTAAGTGTTTTCAGAGAAACTCTTACAGCAGTTTGATCATTTAATTACCATCTGTTGGGTTTTAATACAAATTAGAGCTTGCATTTTGTATTTCTGTCTTTTTCAATCTCATTTTTTAGTAATTTATTTTTATTGTGTTTTACAAAAGCTTCAGTCCATGATTAACTGGGACTAAAAGAGAGTGTTCCTTACCTACAAATAGAAAAGCACTAATTTCATAGAAACCGCAAAACTCAAATATCTGAATTTGCTTTTCTTCCACACCCCACACCTAATTTTCCTGTGAATATCATCAGTCCTTCCTTCCAGATGTACACAGCATACAACCCCACCCTGGGGACCTGTCTTGCTTCAATCGTTGCATTTTGTGCTAACCTTCAAATAAGTATATGGGTTTCCTTTGACCACCCATCTGTCTATGCCCAACACAAGAGCCAGAGTGATGCTGTTAGAAGGTACATTGCATCATGACGTTTCTCTGCCGAAAGGACTCTAGTTCACTCAGCATAAAGCCAGAGTCTGAATAAAGGTCCATACTGCCTGAACACTTTCTCCTCCTTACACTTCTGACCTCGGGTGCTATAGCCCTCCCTTGGGTGCCCCTGCTATGGCCATGATGGTGCCTTGGTGTCCTCTGAGCACACCCAGCTCTTCTGTGAAGCCTTTGCTTGAATAGCCAGAGTACTGTGAGTCCCTCCCTCCATTCCTCCCTCTATCCTTCAGGGCTTCACACGAACATCCCTGTTGACCTAGCCCAGCCCCTCAGCATATTTTAAATTGCAGTCTGCACATCTCATTCCTTTGCCTTGCTGTATTTCTCTCCACAAGCTTATCACACTCTAACATATTGTATATTTTTCTTATTTAGATTCTTTACTGTCTATCTCCTCCCCACCTCACCCCACATACGTGCACACGCACACTAGAATGTGAGCTCCACGAGGGCAAGAACTTTTGTTATGTTCATTGCTCACTGCTATATATATGACACCAGGTAGGTGCCCAATAAACATTGAATAAACGAGTAGACCACTTAGACCAAATACACATTTTAGCACAAGAGGAAGAAATTAGTGTTTACTTATCCATGGCAAACTGAGGGTTGAGCAATGACTTTCATCATCAGAGCCAACATAAAATATTTTAGCTGAATTAATTACGTGAACAGAATTTTCATCTCTTTTTCCTGTAGTCTGATTTCTTATATAATATGATTTTTCAAAACAGACTATAAATTGCTCTTTTCCTAAGTGTATAACATTCCATTTGGACATTGGATTGGGGAGTTTCCACAGTCTGCTGCAGCAGGAAGTTTCCAAATCTTCGAACAGAAAATGAATTGCAGGTGATATGACACATGCTCCCCAGGAAATGCACAGAATAAAAGCATTGCATTCTAGGAATAATCACTGCCAGCAGTACCAGGGAGAACAGAACATGCCATCAAATTCCTTTATGGACAGCAAAGGAGTTTGCTGGCAGTGTTCACTTTACAAACACATTAGTGGGATTTGAGACTCATAAAGAAAAAAACCACAAAATAAACACAGGAGCTTCTGTTAACATCTGGTTAGCCAAGAGAGTTCTAAAACACATATACAGCAATTGGCACTATGCAAATCAGAGTCAATAAAACACCGTGTGACACCTCCCAGCACACAGCCTGGCTCATCACAGCCACTTAATACCTGCTAATTGGCTGCTCAGAGTGACCCAGTGGGATGTAGCAGGTCCTCTTTTTTTGTTGTTGTTGTTGTTGTTGTTGTTTTTATTTCAGCAAATTATGGGGGTACAAATTTTAAGGTTTCAAATAATGCCCTTGCCCCTGCTCCCCCCACAAGTCTGAGCTTCAAGCGTGTCCATCCCTCAGACAGTGCACGTCTCACTCATTGTGTATGTATATACCCGCTCCCCCTCCCACCCGCCCAATACCCCATTAATGTAGTTCCTATGTGTCCACTTAGGTGCTGCTCAGTTAATACCAGTTTGCTCCTCTTTTTAAGAGCATTTCTAGAGGCTAAAGTTGACAAGCTGGTGTCCGAGACTGAAGGTTCTCTCACTTCAAGGATATTTAAAATTATGTAGATGGACACATTTTTCCCAAGCTAATACTGCCTCTAGCCTAGTCATCTGCAGCCTCATAGATGATATCCTATGCTATGCAATGCAATACCTGCCATATAGTTTCATGGCATTCCACTCAATCTAAAAGACCCTTTTGAGTACTTAACTTGTATAAGCTATAGAAAAAAAGTAACATCAAAAAGATGAGGTCAAAGGATTTTCTTGGTTTCCACAAGTTAAAAAATTCTTTCTCCACAGAACATGTAAAATGTTCCATTTCATCAAAACAGTCTCTTTACTTTTGATGACTTATCCAAAGTCACACTCTATGACTTTATAATTAACATCAAATCACATTTTATAAACTATTTTTATCACAAAATGTATTTTCAAAGACACAGACTCAAATTCCTTCAACAAGAAGGCCAATATAAAAATTCTAATAAAAATAAAATATAAAAATTCTACCTTACTTAGAGGTATTTTGATTTTATTTTAAAGTTTCTCATTTTCCTTAATCAGCAGATTTCTAAATTCTCTCACAATCCACTTTATAGCTTCATTTTTCTTCTCTGACTTTTAACAGTAGTTTTGGTATATTACATTAATAAGGTCCATCTACAGATCCATTATTTCACTTTTATTTCTTCTCTTATTTACTTGAGTATCAAATACTGGCTGATCCTTTTAAGTAAATGTTGTATTTCATTGAGCTTACTTATCATCCATATTTGGAATTCTTTATCTGTCATTTCAATATTCTGATTTTGGTTGGTTTCCATTACAAGAAAGCTGGTGTTCCCTTTTGGGAGTGACCATTTGCTCTGATTCTTCATACTTCTGAAGTTCTTTCACTGATTCCTTCTCATCTGGAGTAGCTGTTGCTTCTTATTTTGGGATTTTCTTTTGTTTAGATAAGGATTTTTTCCCTTTCCTCATTCGTAAGGGTGTGTTTGTAGCATACATTGGGTAAGAACCTTCAGCTTTGTTTGTGGGTTCTTTGATGGATATCTAGGTTCTGGATGGATGCTTTGGTTATGGATAGTCGTGGTGTGCTGGTTTTCTCAGTTGCGAGTTGTTTGTAGGCTGCAGCAGTGGTGAGCTGTGTGAGTGGGCATGTTCCCTGCCTGTCTTTGATGAGAGAGGATGGAGGTCTTCAAAATCCTTTCTCCTTCTCCAGCCCTATGGTCTTCTTAACAGTATTGACATGCCTAAGTTAGTCTCTGAGCCAGTAGGTGGTGCCTGTGGGTGAGAATGGACCACACCCTGTATGACAATGAATCAGTAAATGCAGTAAAAGGGTGGGCAAAGTGACCTTCCTGTCAGTAGGTGACGCTTGCTGGGAGGAACAAACTGCAATGTTGTTTTGGGTCCTGTGACCAGCTCTAGTTCCTCTGGAAAGACATTCCAGTGCCCCAGGTGATGAGTGGGGCCCTGGAACTTCCAGGTGTGTCCTTATTCTCCAACTCAGCAGGGGCGGCTGGGGGAGTGAGGCTGCGCAGGGCTGGGTTGGGAGAGCCTGCCCTTCAGCTCCACAGAAGCTGGCAAGGGATCTGCTTTGGCAGGGGTCAAAGGTCTGCTCCCCACCTCTGGGCAAAGCTGCCAGGGAGGGACTGCGGTGGCCGCCCTCAACCAGAAAGTCTGCCTGTGGAGGTGGGGCTGTCTGAGACCTGCAGTCTGGCAGTCTGGGGCAGGCATCGCTCCTTTCCACCCTCCCCTATTCCATGGTTTCTCCTGGTCCTCGGAGGGCAGGGACTCAAGCCAGCTGAGCTCCCCAATGACTGCATGGCAGGCTGAGAGGTTCCCTGCCCAGGATCCTGGCCTGAGCTGGAAGTGTGGCCCTCCCATGGGAGGAGGGGTGCCCAGAGAGCACTGTAGCTAGGACCCACTCCGATCTGCCCCTGCAGGCACCCACACCTTCTGGGACTAATTTACAAATCTCCCCTCCATGTCCCCGGGCAATGCAATGGAGACCTTGGTGTACAGGCTCTGGCCTGTGAGCCTGACCCCAGGTCCCTGAAGATCAGTCCCTGACCATGCCAGGGAAAAGCATGGTCCTCAGTTGCCCGCCGGGTGCCCAAGCAGGTTCCATGTCCCTCCGTCACAGGGTGTGCCCTACTCTGATGAGTGGCCATCCAAGCAGCACCAGGGAGGACCAGCAGTCAGGGATCTCACAGCCTGAGCACCCCTCAATCTTCTGCAGGACCTCAAGAGGAAAGGTCTGAGCGCCACTCTCTGCAGAAGCCTTGTTGTGATGGCTCAATTGTCTCTCTCAGCAGCTGCAGATAGGGGAAGGGGAGGGGAGGAAGAGAGTCTGGATGGAGGAATGCCAGCACTCTGGTTGTGTCTGTCCCTCACTCCTGGAAGCCATCTGCCCATAGTGTCCAGGCACTGTTGTCATGCGGGGCGAGAGTAGTTGAGGCAGGCCCTTGAGGAGATCAGCTGCTTCTCCCCACGGAGCCAAGTCCCTAAGATAGGGGTCGCCACAGAGGATAAGGAAATTGATAGGCAACAGAGAGAAATAAAAGAATACACAGAGACTAAGGTACAGTTTATAGTTTTATATATATATAAAGATCAGATATAACACAGCGGGAAGTTCCTAGGAGACAGGCATATCTCCATCAACACCAGAAATATGGTTAGATTCATACAGGTTTTTATAATCACAGACATCAATTACCAGTTGTCAGGGTAACATATTTGCATATCAGGGAATGTAGTTGCTAGGGGATACAGGTAGTGGGTTAGGGTCAAAAGTCCTCTCAAGGGGCTTCTAATCTATCTAGGTGAACAAACAGGTACAAAGTCTTTCAGGGGCTAGCTTCTAAATTCTAAGGGGTAGTTGTCAATTAACAAAGGTAAAACAGAAGAGGTATAGTGACTCAATATTTCTTTGATTAGTTAAAGGTAGACAGACAGGAGAGAGCAGGAAGCCCATCTCAAATAAAACAGGTTGTTTATAACCACCGGGGTGCATCTCTGGGCAAAGTGCACTCATTGTCTCTGGCTCCCATCCTGTGGACCATATTTGCCTTGCCTTGTCTATTAAGACACAGGGAAGCTCACAGATTTTGAGATACCGAGAAGCCTTCCTGGAAAACATCCTCACCGGAGATTTGAGAGCTCTCCCATGATAGCAGCCTCTAATAAGTGAACCATGGAGTCCACAGATTTCTTCAGGGCAAAACCCTGCAAACTCCTGTTTCTGTCTTTAATACAGTAATATTGGGTTATACAATAAAATAATGATCTTATGAGCCACATCTCATTAATTCCTCAATCATATTTTCCCAACATTGTCACACAAATCACTTGGGACCCACTGGACCCCTATGGCTCCTGCAGTCTGGGCCAGAATTGGGAAATGTCTGTGTTGGAGTGAACAAGACGAAAGCCAAGGAGTTGAAGCCCCCTGGGGAGGACAAAGGTGCACAGTGGGTAGAGAAGCAGTATGGCACCTGCCATCCCTACTTGGGTCTGTGGAGACAGGAGGTTCCCCGGGGGGCTGGGGGCCCGGTGCCCTGTCCTCAGGAAGTTCCCAGCTCACTGGCGGCAGCAGCCTCTGGGCTCTTGTGGGCAGAAAGTCTCTCTAATAGCTCAGGAAGCTGCTGGGAGAAAGGAACTGTTCCACCCACCCTTCTCGCTGGACTCCAAGCCTCTCCATCTCTGCTCATACCTTGCTCCTTCCTGTTCTGTTCCACACCTTCCCATGGAGTCTCCTGTAGCTTCTGGCACCCTTCCCTCAGATCCGCACTCAATCTCTGTTTCTCTGTTCATTTTTTTCTCTTTCATCTAAAACTTCCTCTTACCGAGACACTCTGGCAGATGATGTCTCTGGTCAGCCATCTTGCTCACCCCATCATTTGTTATACGTTCAGTGGAACAAAGCCTATTGGCAGTGTTACTCAATTTGAACTTGACTTTACTATTTCTTTAACTGCAAGTTTTTAAAACAATTTGAAAAATGTTAAGGGGTGATTTTACTTGTTCTTTATATTTTGTATAATGTTTTTAAAATTATATAACTTTTAATTTTTAAAGGTGCTGTTTAGGCTGGGCGCGGTGGCTCACACCTGTAATCCTAGCACTCTGGGAGGCCGAGGCGGGAGGATCGCTCTAGGTCAGGAGTTCGAAACCAGCCTGAGCAAGAGCGAGAGAGACCCTGTCTCTACTAAAAATAGAAAGAAATTAATTGGCCAACTAATATAGAAAAAAGTAGCCGGGCATGGTGATGCATGCTTGTAGTCCCAGCTACTCAGGAGGCTGAGGCAGGAGGATCGCTTGAGCCCAGGAGTTTGAGGTTGCTGTGAGCTAGGCTGACACCACAGCACGCTAGGCCGGGCAACAGAGTGAGACTCTGTCTCAAAAAAAAAAAAAAAAAGGTGCTGTTTATATGGCTCATAAAATCTTTATGTTCTTTTTTGTGAACAGACTTTTATTGGGGACATCCTCTTGCTTGTTAATCCATTCAAGGAGCTTCCAATTTATTCTCCCATGGTGAGTATAAAACTTTAAACATCATTTAAAGTAACACTCACTAGGCATATTGTATCAAATGATTGATGGAGAAAGAAGAAAACATTAACTAAGACAAATTTCTCAAGAATTTTTACATATTTTTAAGTGAATCATTGTATGATAGTGACTTTATTTTGAGGCAACGTTGAAAATCAGTTATTCTATCAAAAGTTTTCTCTGCACTTAAAACGTGTAATTTCTGTAATTTCTCTATGATTGTAGTTACTAGAGAGATTTCTAAAATTAAATAGTATATAATTCTATTTTCTGTACATTCTTGACTAACTCCAGATCAGCTAGTTTAGAACCTGTATGTGAAGACATGACTTCCTTCTGAAGAGCTTCTATGAGGTTAAAGCAATGGTAATTAGAAAGGGTAACATTGCATGTGTACATTTTCCCAAATGACTTGCCAGCTTTAATTATGAGACCCTCAAAATCAAAAGGGAAATTGCTTATAGCCAGTCCACTGAAAACACAGTGTGATTTCTGAGTAGTAATGTACCAAAAGTAGTATTAGGACCTCCTTATTTCGTGTGGCCCCAAGGCTGGTTCCACTGGGGAGCAGGATCCCTGCAAGGGAGCAGGAGTGTGTCAGACAGGAGAAGGGGAATGGACACGTGTTCGCGATGCAGGGACCCACGCGTGGATGTTGTTGGGGAGAGGGAGAGAGAGAGAGAGATATTACTCTCTCTAAGCCTCCGAGGAGTGAAATAAGAATTAACACAGATATAGCTCTTGAGAGCAAGAAAGTACCCCCTCACTAACCCCTCACTTCACCCTTCTTACCAATAGTCAGTTCCACTGTTACTTTAAAACTGTGTTGTATGTAACTTGGCCATTCTCCTCATTCCACCCAAGTCTACCCAGCCTCACTCCTGGGCAATCTAAGAATATATGGGAGCCTAAGAGACTGGGGAAGTGGACATTACCCAGAGTCATTTCAGGAATTATATCAGAGGCTTAAAGTTAATCGGATATGTGGCTATTATATAGTTTTGAGGAAAAGCTCAGTGCTGTATCTGTCACTTTTTTGTTGAGCCATAACTAATAGTTTTCTAAATCTGTTTATTGAAGTATAATATAAATACTGCATAGGATGCAAATATTAAATGTTCCATTCAAGTAATTTATGGAAAGTCATGGCATTCTTGAAACCATCATGCAGATCAAGAAATAGAACATCAGTAGCATCACAGATGTCTCCCCCATACCCTGTCCCAATCATGACATAGCTCCCTAAAAGTCAACACAATTCTGACTATTACCACCCTACATGGATGAAATTTATATTAATGGAATCTTAGTGAATATCTTCCTCTGTATCTGGCTGTTTCCTCTCAGTATTATGGATGGGAGCTTCATCCTTGTTTTTGTGTGTAGCAATAAAATAAGTACAGTAGGTTTTTTTTTTTCTTTTGTATTACTAGATAAAATTCCCTTTTGTGGCTATATGGGAATTTAATCAACTACGGATGGAACTTTGGTCTGTTTGGGCTAGTACATTACTGCTATGAACTTTCGCACACACGTTTTATGGATAACATATATATTTCTTTTGTTGGATATATACCCAAAAGTGGAATTGGTGCATTAAATTATAAATATATGCATTTGTTTGTTTTTGGTAAATACCAACCATTTTCCAAGTGACTGTACTAATGTACATTCCCACCAACATAATACCGAAATTCTAGTTGCTTCTCTTCTTTGCTCAAATTTTATTTATTTTGTTTGTGTGTGTATCATTCTGCCACGTATATATAGTGGAATCTTATTGTTTTAGTATGTATTTCTCTGATAACCAATGATAGTGACCATGTTTTCACATAATTATTGTCCAATTATATACTCTTTTGTGAC
This sequence comes from Cheirogaleus medius, assembly GCA_008086735.1. Taxonomy (NCBI): domain Eukaryota; kingdom Metazoa; phylum Chordata; class Mammalia; order Primates; family Cheirogaleidae; genus Cheirogaleus; species Cheirogaleus medius. The sequence goes on along the minus strand of VBSM01000605.1, from coordinate 5,595,193 downwards.
ATGTGTTTTCAAGGCTTCTACACAGTTTTCAAATTAAAAACTTAAAAATTGGTTTGTCTATCTTTTATTGCTTTGAAAGCTATTTAAATATTCTGAATTCTCAACACATATAGAAAACATCATATAAAAGGTAGGGGCCACGATTCATTTGTTTTCTCATATATTTATAGTTTATTTTTGTTATTTCTGCATATTATGGGGGTACAAATGTTTATGTTACATATGTTGCCCTTGCCCCCCTCCTCAGTCAGAGCTTCAAGCGTGACCATCCCCCAGATGGTGCACATCGCACTCATTATGTATGTATATACCCATCCCCTCCTATCTGCCCAATGCCCGATAAATGTTATTCCTATATGTGCACTTAGGTGTTGATCAGTGAAACCAATGTGCTGGTGAGTACATGTGGTGCTTATTTTTCCATTCTTGGGACACTTCACTTAGTAAAATGGGTTTCAGCTCTATCCAGGAAAATACAAGAGGTGCTATATCGCCATTGTTTCGTATAGCTGAATAGTATATTATTTCTCATATTTCCTGATTTTCAAAAGTTAAAGCCACCTTGCATGGCTGATGTTTTATCCTTTTCTTTATATTACTGGATTCTATTAAATTATATTTTGTTTATGATTTTTGTATCTATGCTCATGACAGAGATAGGCCTCTAATTTTCCTTTCTCTCACTGTTTTCTTCAGTCCTTTATAAAAAAATTGTGCTGGTTCCATAAAAGGAATCGGAAAATATACTCTGTTTTCTAGCCTCTGGAAGAGTTTGTGTAAACTTGATGTTATTTCTTTCTTAAACATTTACAGGCCTTCACTAGTGATACAACTAAGGACTGTTATTTTCTTTGTGGGAAGGGCTTTAGTTCCAGATTTAATGTCTTTGACAATATAGGACAGTTCATATTCTTATTTCTTTTTGTGCTGGCTTTTAATAATTGTTTTTTTCAAGAATTATGTTAATTATATTTGAACTTCAACAGTTTCGGCATAGAAATATCCATAGTTCTATTTACATCATTTTAATGTTTGTAGAATTTTCAGTGATTTTTTTTATTACATATTTTGGTAATTTGTACTCTTTCTGACATTTTAAAATCAATATAGTAGGAATTTATTAATTGTATTAATCTTTTTGAAAAAAAAATCATGGCTATTTTTTTCAATTTTATATTTATCCCCTATGCAATTGATTTCTTCTTTTATCTTTGCTGTTTTCTTCTTTCCACTTTTCTTGGGTATAATTTGATTAGTGTTTATGCTTTATAGCTATATCACTGATTTCCTGCCTTTTGTTTCTAAAATAAGCATTTGAAGCTTTTTTATTTTGCTTTAAACATAGCTTTACTGAACTATACATGTTTGACATTTCCCAAGTTTATTACCATTTAATTTAAGGTGTTATCTGTTGCTATTTGTGATTTTTTTCTCTGTCATATGAATACTATAAAAATATAAGCTTATTTATTTTTTTCTGTTTTCACTTTCTTTTCTCTGTGACCTACTATCTGGATATATTGGCCTACCAGGTTAATTAATTAATTAATTCTCTTTTCTGTTGCTTTGAATCTGCTGATAAAATCATCTATTAAATTTTTATGTTTGTTATTTTTCTCATTGCTAAAATCTGAATTTTATACTCTTAAAGATTCCAACATTCTGGTGAAATTCTTCATTTTTCCACCTGTTTTCCTGAAAATGTCAGTCACTGTTATTTTAAATTCTGTGTCTGGTAATTCTAATATCATGGTCTGTTTCTGCTGCGTGTGTGTGTCTGTGTGTGCATGTGTGTCTGTCGGCTTTTCATTATATGTACATATTTACTGATGTTCATGGAAATTGTAAAAACGTAAACAATGTAAAAAATGGTAGCATCCAGGATGTTATCTTCCTCCCTAGAAGATTTGATCTTTCCTGCTGGTGGGAAGATACGTGGCAGACAGACCGTCTTGACCTGGCGAAGTCTCGTTTAGTTTTCATTTGCTCTTTTCCATGAGGTGTGCCCATTGCCAATCTCAGCGGAGAGGCTGGGATGATGTCCACTCTCCTTTCCTCTGATTCTGCACCACCAAAAATGAGTTTGTCTCTCCAGTCCCTACTTTCTTTGGTGCTGTGGAGCTTCGCTCAGCAAAACAACAGTGTGTGCTGTGGAGCGCCATGGCAAACAGCCTGCCTGGCTCCACATATTTTGGCTTTCTCCAAGATCTTGGCTCCTTAAGTCATAGATGCTTTGGTGATTTTCTGAGGCCTATAATTAGATGCTTAATTTGTATTTTATCCAGTTTTTATAGCTGTCCATGATAAGAGAATTACTCTGATACTAGCTTCTCCATTATATCTATAGAGTATAATAGACCATAACTATTTTTATTGCATTAGCATCAGAAGATCACTCGCCTAAAACTACCTAAGCTTGTTTGAGGTTCCATGACTATTATTATTATTTAATTCTGTATGCATCTTTTAGAAAGGGTGGTAAGAAGGGAGAGAAAGATGCTATTTAAAGTTAACTATAATTGTATTGCTCCTGGCTTTTCTTTATGGTCACAGTTGATTGTGGAGCTAACAAGAATCTTATAGTGAGAAAAAATTAGCTTTGAATAAATGAATGAAAAATAAATATACATACATAACACTTATTTAAATGCTTCTATGGATCTAAAGTTAAAATTCTAAGTATTAGCCAAACTTGTCATACTATAATGAATCTTGTCATGGAAAAAAAACTATTATTATTTTGCAGTTTTGTTTGTTTTTAAAATGTCCATAGTATGGCAGTTTTATGGCTTTAAGCCATATGTTGTATTTGCAGTTTTTTCAGAAATACATGTTAGTAGAGAAAAGGAGAGGCACATTAAGAGACATATTTCTTTATTAGTGTAGTAATAAGATATAAGATGTTGAGAATGTTGCTACAATAATTCATTAAAACTTTGAATGGCTAATGTATCATATAATTTATATAATTATGAATTTTTAATTTATATATTTGTATGATTTATATAAGTAAAATTATTTATATGGAAATTTTAATAAGCATTAAGTATTTAATATATAAGCATGAAGTTTTTATAAACTGAATTATATATATACATATGTATCATTCATTATATTCATAACTTCCAACTAACTTGCATAGAATAAAAAAGGAAAAAAATAGAAATAATATATTAGGTAAAATATGCATGATATAAAGCTTATAATAAATTACCTACTTTTGACCAGGCATGGTGGCCCACTCCTGTAATCCCAGCACTTTGGGAGGCTGAGGTGAGAGGATTGCTAGAGGCCAGGAGTTGGAGACCAGCTTGAGCAACATGGTGAAACCCTGTCTCTACAAAAATAAAAATTAGCCGGGTGTGGTGGCTCCCACCTGTAGTCCTAGCTGCTCAGGAGACTGAGCTAGTAAGATCACTTGAACCCAGGAATTTGAGGTTGCAGTGAGCTATGATCATACCACTGTACTCTAGCTCAGGTGAAAGAGTGAGACTCTGTCAATCAATCAATCAATCAATACCCAGTATAAAAAATTATCAACTTTTGATGAGTTTCAGTGTAATTAAAAAATGTCTTGTGCTTTTGGATTTCACAACCATTATGTAGAATCAAATAGTTTGTACTCTGGTTTACAAATAATAATCTATAAAATTGTAGGTATAAGGTTGATACAAGGACTTAAATTTTATGTTGAATTAGTGTCTTCTGTAGCAATATTAGTACTTAATAATTAACATTAGGCATACATGTACTGAATCACATTAAAATGATATTATTGTGCTCTGGACACACACAAAAATATTTATTTCTTTTTGTGTCTATTGATTATCATTATACATATGTCTATTGTTTTAAATAATACATTTTGTTCAAATATTTTAATTTTTTCCTACATTGATTACTTTTTAAAAGAAGAAAATAAAACATTAAGTATAATTTTATATATTAAGCTTATAAAGACTAGGAGAATGACTTCTGTGTTTCATGTTTTAAAAAAATTCACATGCAACATCTATATCTTACTTTGCTATCATTAACTGTGTTATATTAAGCCTTTGCATAATATTCATTTTTTATTTCTAGCAAGTCATTAATCACAGAAGTAGAACACTCTTTGTGGCAAACTTCCTTCCGAGACTGGTCTAAATGCATGGCAGCTAGAGGGCCTGTGCTGCCATGGCAACGTGGGTCTGATACTAACAGTCACGGAGGAGAAGTGCTACTCAGCTAGTCGACAGGCAGTTCCAAATGAAATATAACCAACAGGGGACAGGGCTCATGACTGTGCTGCCCATTGATGTTGAAGACAAGTAACATCATTCATTGTCAACATGTAACACGTAGGGGAAAAGGAGAAAACAGAAAAGTAGCCACATCTTTCTACATGGACTTTACAAAAAAGCAAACTTTTTAGAACAAAAATGCTTTGCCAAGTCAATGAACATTTGTTGATTCTGTTAATACAGTGTATTTTGTTAGATATTTAAGGACATTAGGTAAGAATGTCCTCACTCTTAAGAACTGCATACACATTCTACAGACAAAACACAAATGGGACTAAAAAATAATCACAGACTTCACTTGTAGCTCAGGACAACAATGGAATGGCTGTATTGAGGGTGTTCAGTCCGTATTGACAAGTCAGGAGGTTGGAAGGGAAATAAATCTTATCGAGTTAAAAAGAAATGTGATTGGGACAAGTCTTCTGATGAGGGGAAGGGAATATATTTTGGGCAAGAGAATTAACTACAGCCACATAATGGGAATCAAAAAATATAGGACCATTTAGAGGAATGCACAGTCTAATTTGATAAAAGTGAGAAGTTCAAAACTTGAATAACTGAAAAGCTGGTAAATAAAAACGGTAGCTGGCATTGTTCATTGCTAATTACATGGCAGACCTGCATCAAATGGCTTTACATATTTTCACATGTAATCTTAAAAGGCAATCCAATCAATATAAGAATTGCTATTTCCACTTTGCAGAGGAATAAATTGTGACGAGATTAAACAGATTTTCTAAAGTCTTCCCATGAGTGGCAGAGATAACATTTAAATCCAGGTCAGATAACTCTAGAACAAATGTGTGGCAGACTGCTCTCAGCAGCACAAATGCTAAGCCCAGAGGCAAATATATTTTTTAATTATATGTGATTATTTGCAAAAACAAAGACATACTTTTTCAGAATATGTCACCTATACATAGACATATAGATAATGAGTAGGAAATCTTGTCAGGCAGGTAGAGGGAGATGTTTATCGTATATCATGAAACCAAAAGTCCATGCCATGGGGAGCCATTGGCATGGGGCTTGGTCCCATGAGGTTTCCAGGATCCCAGCAGACTGGGCCCTGGACCCAGATGGCTCTCGCATAAGCTATGGAAGTGGATGAGTGGTTTCAAGAATCAGAACAAGTGTACAGGATTCTGCAAGCTTCTGGCAGTTTATTGGGAAGATCGTTCATGGTGAAAAAAGAACTGATTTAATCAATAGAGAAAGAAGGACCTTATTCACTTGAATCAGAGAGTACAGCAAAGATAGAGAGGCTGGCCTCTTGCCATCTCACCTCTGAGCTAAAATTGAGCACTTAAAATTTCCTCTGAGTGAGAACCCTCTTGTTCCAAATGATACCACTGGGGAAGAAGGTGGTGACATGAAGAGGGAAGGCAGGTGGGGAAGGAAGTGGCTGCCCTGAGGACATGTGCTGGGCCACATGAGAGCACCACGTAATATTAATAATGATAATGATGACCCCTATAATAAAGGTTAGATGGCATGCCAGTCACTCAGAAAAGAAGAACTGCATTAGTGGAAACCCTCAAGCTTCAATAAAAATAATTAGATAGAAACTATGTTGTTAAGCTACCATTATTATTTCCATAGCCATATTGTTTACAAAACATACAATCAGCATCACTAGCTGGTAGCAATGGACCGTTCTACAGCATCAACCCTAACACTGCGTGAAGAGAGTTACAAGAAAAGCAAAAAGTTTTGAGTTTGATTATCATGAAAAAACTTTCTTCAGACACTGAAGATCCATCACCACGTCTAATCTCTAGTAAAACTTGACCTAAAGAGAATATGTAACCCCAAATAGCTTTATAGAAGTGCAGTAAGAAAACGAAATGCACTCCATGTACACATAGATGGATACATGCTCCAGTCTCTCTCTGCTGTCTGTTTTGTTTGTAACTTCTAATGAAATTCTCAGCAGTTTACAAAACAGCCTGAGTTTAAAAGCATTTTTTCAAAATTAGATTAGGTCTATGTTAGACTTGGGGAGAAATGAAAAAGAACAGACATTCTTCCTGCAAGAAAATGAAGTTGCGATAAAACCCCCTAATTGCTTTATGAATTATAAATATGATGTTTACATGACTAGCATTTAGTGATTTCCACTATTCATTTAAAGTTCTGGAATAATGAAAAATAAAAAAAGTTCAAGTAGAATACAATAGACAATTATGTCCCTGCCATCTATATTGGTTTGATATGTCTTTGAAAATCATTTTAAATTAAGAATTCTGCATTTTTCACATGTACTTACTTGTGAGATTGGGATGCAGCTTTAAAGATGTGATAAGAAACCATTGTGTCTAGTATAATTGTAACACTTATTTTCAGGGTAGGATAGAAAATGTTTTAATTATGTGGGGTCTTAGATTAGATGACACATCATGATATCAACACAGGAGAAGCACCATTTCAGCTGACTTCTTTTCATAAGCAGTGATAGCCACGATCCTGAGGTTTTTAATCCCCCTGATATTTCTTCATGACTCACAAGTCTTCCTTTTATTGAGCTTTTATTCTAATGTAACAATATTCACTAGAAACTTAAAAGGACTAGAACTACTAGAAATAAATCACCATGGCAATCATTATAAATCACCGTTTCACTAAAATTAAGTTAATTAAATTTGTTTTACTGAGAAATTAATAAATTTATATGTGTTTCAGCAGCAACTTCCCCTCACATTCAGGTTTAAAACTCTTGCTATTTTATGTTATTGAAATTAAATGTTGCTAAGAGAAATTGCATTTGATGTAAATTACCACAGTTTCGGCTTACTGGATGGTTATCTATTAAACTGGATTTTTGGGAGTTGTTCTTCTTAAAGACAGCAGAATAATTTAAAGCCTGTGGACCATGTAATAAAGTATAGACTATAAGCCCTCATTTTGTCATTATGTATACTTAAAATGTGCTGAGAAGGATACAATTTGACAAATGTTTTGTACATACAGATGAGATTCAAAATTAGAGACTCATTTGCTTTTGTATATAAGACATAAGCCCATCATGTTGTGGGATAAGGGGTCCTAGAATCTTTTCATGGAGATTTTTCTCTTTTTCTGACCTTTTCAGGTTTCCCAGCTGTACTTCAGCACCTCGGGGAAGCTGCACTCTTCCCTGCCACCTCACCTCTTCTCCTGTGCAGAGCGAGCGTTCCACCAGCTGTTCCAGGAGCAGCGGCCTCAGTGCTTCATTCTCAGGTGAGTCTCCTCTCACCTGCTCTCGGAGGCTCAGATTTACCCAGATGTCCTCATTTCTCATGGTGTACATTTATTTACTTCCGCAGCAGTTTGAGGTCCAGTATATCTTTGCAATAATCGCATTTGACTCATTACACAAGAGAAAGGTCTGTGCTATTAGAAATAGCCCCGAGTGTAGCTGAATCAATAACAACAAACTTAACCTGAGACTCATTTCATTTTGAAGATTTAAAGCTTAGAAAAAGAGTGTGTTTGCTTCTGAACCTAAGAAAACATGGAGAAAGAAAAGCTTCTAATAGTGAACTTAAGCCACTTGTGCTTCAAAATGTGGTGCTGCCGAAAATATAATTTATTTCTTTGCAAAAGTTTATTTTCTCAACTTGCTTCTTGGTATTTACTTTTGCTCGTATTTCACCAAATTATACTCCCCAAAGTATTTTTGATTTGAAACATAATGGTACTCTTGGTTTATAAATATCAAATGCTCAGGAGGATGATTTACATTGGAGCCAAAATTCTTCAATAAAAGGGGGCACCACAAAAAACAGGGGTGAAATGTGATTATACATTGATAGAAGATTAGAGAAATATTTAAGTATTAAGATAAGATCTTCACTAGAGGCCAAACCTTTATAAGAGGGAGATTTCTATAAATACGCGTGGCTTTGCCTTAGTTGTTATCCATAGTGTTAGCTGCAACTGAACATGTCAATAAAGTAGCACGTGACTCAGTCGAAGTCAAATGAAAACAGGCAATGTAAAGATAGAACCTGGATGGACTCCAAAAGGCTTATTTAAATATTTGAATGGGCACTTATTTATGTGCTTCTATTGATTTTATCAAAATGTCCATGGAGGTTCAGACCGATGGGCTGCAAACTTTAGTGTTCTAGTTTTCAAAACAGTGTGCAAGCAGTTGTTTCCACTGCATTCTGAAGGATTCCAGGGATGAAAGAGGCACTGAGGCAGGGGTTCCTGCCTGTTATTTTTTTTTTATTTCAGCATATTACAGCGATACAAATGTTTAGGTTATGTATATTGCTTTTGCCCCACCCGAGTCAGAGCTTCAAGGGTGTCCATCCTCCAAATGGTGCACACTGTACCCAGTAGGTGTGTATATGCCCACCCCCTCCTCCCACCTTCCTGTTCTGGAATCAAGCCCTATTTTTTATCTTCTTTATATATGAGTTCTCTAGTCTTATCTTGTTAAAAAGGAAACAAGTTTTAAAAAATTGCTTAGAAAGCATTGTAAATTGGTGAGATGATGGGGACTGTATAATACTGTTGAAAATGATAATATTTATTAAGAACATACTAGACCTTTGGCTAGGTTATTTCTATGTATTACCTTACTCATTTTCTTACAATTTACATAAATTCTGATTGATTCCACTTAATTCTAGAGCAGACCATTCAAACTGTTGTTCATGTGTTATGAAATACTTTGGTCCTTGGCAAAGCTATCCTTTGGGAATTTGTCTATGATAGAGCGCCCAATGGCTGGCAAGTTCTTTCAGTGAAGAAACCTGTTTAATCTCTGTTTAATGCAACAATTTCAACATGCATTTGATTATGAATTTTTTTTCCCCTGTGGAACGTGTTAATATTCTGGAGAGCTCGTGTTCTTTTGGGACATTTTTTAAGGCCAATAATGCCATGTATAAACTTCTTAATTTGTAAAAATATGATTTCTTTATTCAGATTTCAAGAGTATATCACCTAGTCCTGGTATGCAGAATTGAAGAACAAATCTGTGATCACAAGCACTTATTATTTTAGTCATTCTCTTACATTTTTCAGGATTATGTGCTTTTATATAGCTTTGCCACCTCTTTGATTATCTTCAGACAATCAAAATAAAGGTTTTCTCCATTTATATTAAGGGTCTCATGCTCTACCAACTGAGCTAGCCTGGTGATCTGCACTCCATTTGTATTAATACATTAAAATTAGTCATTTAGTAGTCAACTAAATAAATTATTTACAGATCATTACTGAGAGTCTATTGTGTCTCAGAACTAGCATTTACAGAGGGTAATTTAAAACGCAATGATCAAAACTTGAATGTTCCTGCAATGTGTGTCTCTTAAGTCAGTACCAGACCAGAAAAATTTTAATTCCACATTTTAATTTAATATCTCATTTTGTTGATAATTTTAGGCCCCAGTAATCAAAAGATCAATACGAATGAGAGAAGTAGACAGATTTGCTAACAACTTGAGACTTGGATAAAATTATTAAGTTTCAACTTAACTTCTTATCTGGCAAATACCCTTTAGTCAACTTCATTAGAACAAATGTTCCAAGGCAGAAACCCAAGAAAGCACTATGAAAGGGGCTTTTAAACATTTTTTTGGCTCCTAGATAAGTAAAGACTGTTTTCATGAGTTTTCCATCTGGATGAAGTAATAACTTTATGTATATTAGACAATTTTGGTATAGTAATTATTGCATCAGAATTTTATGTTAATCCCATACTGTATAGTGTCAAGAACATGACATAGAACATGAGAACTGAAGGCAACCTAAAATGGGAACCTAAGAAGATCCATTTTAGGGTCTGCCAAATGCCGGATACGTTACTCACCTCGTAACATCTGAAGACTTTACCACCTTAGTTTTAGTACCTATACACGTTATGGTCCTTTTAAAGAAAAGAGAAGGATTGCTCAGAAATACTTAATGACTTTCCCAAGGAAGATGTAACGCCTTTCCTGGAGGGCTCACAAAGATGTAGCAGCTTTCCCAGGGCCAGGTCCACGTGGTCTGTGGTGCGTGACCTTTCCATTGTAGAACACAGTCACTTGGAGTCCCCTCAGTTACTTTTATTTGTGAAGCTGTTTCAGCCCAAAGCCTTTCTACTGTAATTTGCCTCTGTCCTGTGGTTCTCCACGGTAAGTTGTTGGATGACAGAAGTTGTGTCACACTCGTTTGCAGTCCCGACATCTTAAATGCCATGAGCATATGACATAGTACATATTTACTAAATATTTTGGATATATGCATCAAAGTGAAGAAGTTCTGTTATACCGTAAGTTCACTGAAAGTTGGTATGTCATTCCTTCATTATCTTTGGGCCTGAGAATTCTCTCTAGTTATGTAATTTTTTTTATTACCTCCTCCAAATCCGTAAACTTATATTCTCCCTCTCTATTTTCTCTTAGTGGAGAAAGAGGATCGGGAAAGTCTGAAGCCAGCAAACAAATAATGAGACACCTAACCTGTAGATCTGGCTCCAGTAGGGCTATATTTGAATCCAGATTTAAACATGTAAGTTTCTTGTTCGGGTTGGCAAATATGTGAATGAATGTTGATTCAAATGCCATTAACAAATAGAGGAGATGGGATGTCATAATAGGCACAAGGTGGTCGCTGTTTATAAAAGTAAAGACTAAAAAAGATTGAGCCCTGGTGCAAATCAATATTGTTCAATTGAATGTTTATTTCGTTTTATAAATTTAAAAATAGTTTGTGCATATTCTTTTATATTTGCTCTGAATAGTTGGATCTAAAACATAATATACTTATAGATGATTGTTCACTTTGGTATATGGTACATTTAGGGTGTTGGCCTGAATGCAGTTATTGTGGGGATTACTGAGAGCTGATGATAGAATTTCAGTGGATTTAAAAGAATTGGCCAAAGTAAACCTTAAAGACGTTGATGGACAAGTAATAAACCTTTACCCCCCAAATGGATTTTAAATTGTATTCAGAAACACTTGCAGTGCTATATTCGGTAACATTTGAAGACACCTTATTCTGTTACTCATCTAACTAAAATGCTACCAAGATTCAAAGAGAAAGTTAAAAGGCCCGTTCATAGATAAGAAAAAGCTAAAAACAATTCCACACAATGAAAGTCAGAACTTTTACTCAAGGAGGCCCACAGAGGTGCTTGTCCGTAGACTGAGTCTCTTGCTTTACCACAGTTCTAGCAAGTTTTGTTAACAGGTTTTTTTTCAGAGCACAGCAGATTGGAAGAAGAAACTCAAGGGAAGCTGGAAGACTCCTGAATTCAAGTGCTCTGACACACGCAAGAAGAACACCTAACAGTAGGGAACAGACTGAAAAACAATGTCCAGTAAAAAAAACGGTCAGCTTGCTAGGGGACTTTACCTGCAAATGGAACCCTCCCCACTTCAGCACTTCTCTTGCAAATTACCTAAGAGGAATGGAAGTTCGTGGTGATTGTCTCGGTTTGAAATAAAACGCCGGGAGTGTTTGGGGACACTTTGCCTTGCTTATGCTCGTGGCCCCACGATTCGGTACCGTGCTGCATCAGCAGCTGAATCTCTGTTCCTGCGTCTTTCTTAGGGTGCAGCCCCACGTGTGCAGCAGACATCGTGGACACATCGCTGTGCCCCTCAAAGACACATCTAGAGTTTTATTCAGCATCCTCTTCCCCTAGCATCCTCCCATGGTACTCATCACAATAGGCGGTATGATACTTTCTCAATTCCACTTTCGGAAATCTGGAACTCACGTTGACCCCACCTCTCCCCCTCTCTCCAGCACAATCCCCAGGTGCTCTCCAGCCCAGCTCTCCCGCCCGTCGGGCTCTCTCAGGCACAGTTGCCATTGGTGCTGAGGCACCTTCTGTCATCAGACCACCTTCAACACTGTTCTAAGTTGCCCCCTTTCTTCTCTCTTTCTTGCCCATGTCCTGGTGCATGTCCCTGCAACCAGTCCTGGCTGGCAGGGCAGTTCTGCTCCCCATGACCAGGCTGGGCGCAGGGATGTGCACTTGCTCACCTGCTCAGAGGAAGGGAGAAGAAACTGCTGGCCCAGGGTGAAGGATTGTCGTGTAAGGAGGGGTGCCTCACTTGTGCTCACAATGTCAGCTTACCTTAGTCACATCACTGTTTAGAGCATCACTAACTAGGCAGCTTTGTGCTCAACTTAAACTATTAAATGGAAGAAAAAGAGAGCTGATTTTGGTGAACTACTAACAGTTTGTATCACCCAAACTCTTCTTCTCAAAATCTTTGAAGGAGGCTCTGTTCTTTGTATATCAAGTTCAATAAATCAGCGTGGCCCGACATTCTTCCTGACAATGTTATTTTATTCTCTAGCCTTATAGCATTAATTTCCTGTCCTCTTACTCTGGACTGAAGCCAGCTTGGAACACGCATCCCTCCCAAACTGGCCCATGCTGTCTCATGCATTTGTTCACTCATTCAACAAGTATCTATGAAATGGCTACCCACCGCTGGTTGCTTGAATGCAGAAATGCTGTCTTAACAACACAGTAGGAGCTCAGTTTCTACGCAGTAAATAAATGAATGCATAATGAAACATCTTCAAGTATTTCGACACACCCAAGAAACATTTAATTACCCAAAATTTCATGTGGATAAACTATTTGTATGTAGTCAGGACCCTGTAAATTGGGGGGGGGTTTACGTGCCTGTGCACGTGTGATTTATAGAACCAACACTGGCATTTTCTTGTATCTTACCTGCCTGTCTTTATAAGATACCGGGAATTTTCTCCATCTCTTCCTTTTTTCTTTCTAGTTCAAGTGTAGGGAAGGCACATTTGTTCAAAATTTTAATTATTATCTCCCTGGTCAAGAGACCACTTAATGTATATATATTAAAAAGTAGGTTAAATTGCTCATACACACAAAAAGAATGTAAAGTTGGCCACAAATGGACCAACAGCCTCTGTATAGCCCTCAAGAAAATGATGTACATATGTGCTCTGTCATTTCCTTGAAAAAAATAATGCATGATAGGCCATGTTGCCACAGTATAAGAATTTCTATTGTCACTTATTTATCATAAAAGTGAGGTATTGCAAATACAATGCCACAGTTGCAAATTCCTGCTGATGTTCCTCTGGTGTCTCGTGCGTGCATGTCTCACTGTACATTCATTTACAGAAATGTATGCATTTCATTCAGTAATTTTATATTAACATTTAAAAGTGTCTGATCACATTGGAATAAAACAACTGCTGTTATTTTAGATCATTCTCTAAAACAGGATACATAAAAGTTCAAAAGTTAAAAGTCTAGAAATATACTGCACTAGGAATATTCTGCTATTTGTACTTGTTTCTGTGTCACCTGCCCTTCTTATCTGGCTGCCACCAGGCAGAGCTGTGTCTACCATGTGGGGCTTACTTGGTAATATTCTAGAGATTTATAGAATCTGATTCCTCATTTGGAAATGAGCTTAAGTTTAATCAATAGATTAGTGTTATTTCCTCATATTTTTCTACTTATGAATTATAAGTCTTTTAAAAATTAAATCTGCCCTAATGGATCCCTAAGCTTATGTCTGATTCTGCAGGGTTTTTTCTCTATAAAGAATGTATAATTAATCAATTCTGCAACATATCCACAGTATCATATGCATTCATTAATGACTTTAATTCTTAACCATTTATTAAGCTCATACTGCATTGAGCACCTGCATAATTTTACAGCAAAGCTCAAGATAATTTAACATTTGAAGTCAACTTGGGAAGAATAGCATAACCTATATTCTTTGTTCAGATATGTTAATATACTGACTACTGATACCTAAGGGTTAGAGTATGTATAAAATAACATGGTTATAAAATAGACTCAGGTTAACTAATAGAAATAACAGAATCTACGGACTTAATTGTAATGACGAGGGACAATAGTTTCCCTTCTAAATTATAGACTAAATCCATCATTTATTAAAATTATCATTTAGGAGACAGTAGGCTATATAATTTCTAAAATGTATTCTAGATTACTTTATGTAAATCAGCTTTGAATTTAGTTTAAGTGAATATATTCCAAGTTGCATTCCTTTGGGTAAGTTAGATATAACACAAATCAATTAGCATCTGGGAGTCCAAACTAGAGTATCAGGGAAAATTTCAAGTAAAACTACTTCTAATTCATTTGTTTGTTTTATTCATTCCTCATGACAATAAAAGATGTTATAAATAAGTGATTTCTAGTCTCATGAAAAAATATTGCCCTGGTTTGAGCATGGCTTAAACTCCATGTCAATTAGACTTTGTTTTCCTTTAACTTATCCTCCACATGAATATCATTCGGTGTTCAAGATGTTCATGAAAATTACTCAGCCACCATTTTTGCAAAGCATCCAAATACATGTACAGGAATTAAATACAAGTATTGGATAAATCTGTGAATTTAGTGAAATTAAGTACATTTAAGAGATGAGTCAGTACAGTAAGTCCTCAGTTAATGTTGTTGATGGGTTCTTGGAAACTGGGGCTTTAAATGAAACAATTTATTAATACTGTATGTTGTAGGAATTAAACTCTTGTTTATATCAATTAGCCTGTGGTAAAATTGGTTTTGTTACACAGGACATCATTTCACTTGAAGTCAAAGTTTCTAAAAACCTACTGACAACATTATGTGAAGATGTATAGTACTTCCTGTGTGAAAGAAAAATTTGATTAAGGAAATGAGTAGAAACAAGCATCCTTGGTATAGGGAGCTATTACTCAAAAGGTTTGAAGTTCAGAACAAGATAATATGAAAGGAACGTTTGTTAGGTGATCCTAAAAAGAGAGAAGAGAGAGCTACATTAGATAGATAGGTTAGCCATATTTGGTTGTGGGACATCGGTCTAGATAGCACACAGGCAGACGAACAGGTGCATAACACACATACACACGGGACTTTCCACTGGGAAAGTATGGGTGAGTCTAAAGCAGACAGTTCTGCCTTGAAACCCAGTATAGTCTGAGAGAAAAAGGCATTGGAGGTTATTTCCATCAGCAGTTACCAAATAATGTGCAGTAAAAGAAAAGAAGAGTAACAAAAATAAAGACATACTGGGGTGGTCTTCAGTACAGGATGGTGCAGAGGCTGAGGATAAAGAAACTCTTCCTGTGGTTGACACCAGGGGTGCCATTGCCTCATTTGCAGATTATCATCTCTGTGAAGTACGGGGAGCAAAAGGCCAACTCGAAGGGATGATGAATTTCACTCTCTGTGGGTGTACAGTTCTCCTAGGGGAGGAGCTTGTGGGGAGAAGAGAGATTTAGTTGGTAACAGGAAGGTGAGAGAAAGTTCAGCACTGAGGTCCTGAAATGGTTTTTAGTGATTTTATGAAGCTAATATACTTATCTTTAAGGGACACACAGCTAAAATAGTTTTAAAGTTCAATCTTACACTTCAATTGCCCCATCCTAAAAGTCTTTATCAGTTTCCATTCTGCCCCAGCAATGTGCTTCAAAGTGTGTTCTGTCCCCTACGTGGATGCATGGAATCCTGTGTGGTGGGTATTATTGCCACATTCCCGTTACACAACTGCCAGACAGCTAAGATCAGTTAAGAAGAGCTGTTTTGTTTCTAAGCCCTGAATTTGGATTTCAAATGTTGGGAGCAGGGGATTTTCCATGGCATTAGATTTGTTGGAACCGAAAAGTCAAGTTTTGGAATGAAATTGCCTGGGACTTCTCACCAATTCTGGCCCAAATGAATTTTGACTTTAGGGAACAAACATTCAATTCCATTCAAATTGCTTAAATAAGCATTTATTGAGCAATAGCTTTCACAGAGCAGGGTGATAGGCTCCCTTTGATTAAATTATTATTTTTACTGAGGAGACCACGGGTTTTTACTTTTAAACAATGCAATAGATTAACTACTGCCATAATAGTGTATAACTTTTAGCTATATAACTGAAATTAACAGAAAAAAATACCAAGCCAATAAAATGTAAATAAGTAAATATTGAGCATGTATATACTTAATTTTCTTCAAGTATATTTTCATGTAAAATTTTATTACTGTGCAACTTTCTCTTTATTTTATTTCAAAGTCGGGGTGAGCAGTGGAATAATACCGGTTTTGTGTTTGCTCAGTATTTCTTTTAATACGTATATTTAGTGCCACCTATTGGCCAAGTGGTTAATTAAAGATGAAAACCACTCTGGTTATTTCAGTTTAACTAGCATTTAATCTTGAATTATGTTTTTTTTTTTTTTACGATGGTGCACAATGAAAGAATGTTATGTAAGTATTTATATTTTGCTAAAGCTTTAGCTTTATGTTAGTTTCATGCCTTATATGTATTTATGGGTTTTTTGTTTTTGGCAGTAATTGCTATACGATGCAATGATTAAACGTGTGATTCCACAGTCAGATTGCTTGGGCTCAAATCCAACCTCCGTTATTTATAAGCTATGAGCCCTGGGAAAGTTATTTAATCTCTCTATTTCCTTTTTTGTAAAATGGAGACACAAGTTGTGAGAATTAAAACACACGTTTGCATGCACACACATACACGATCTCACTTTAGAATGCTGCCTGTCACATACCGTGTTTACCCGAAAATAAGACAGGGTCTTATATTTATTTTTCCTCTAGAAGACACCCTAGGGCTTATTTTCAGGGAATGTGTTATTTTCCCCTCAAAGCCTCAGCTTGCAGCAAACACAGGATTGCCGGGACAGAGGGAGCCGACCTTGTTGGTGGGGCTGCCTGCACCTTTCCGGTCACCTCTGGGATAGTAGCTGTCACGATGGAGCAGATGAGAAGGGCTGCTCATCTTCTTTACCGCTGCGCCACGAAATGCATGGGTTGTGCAGATCCGCTGCGTAGCCACGCCCATCACTAGGTCTTATTTTCGGGGTAGGGCTTATATTGCACAAATGCTTAGAAATCCTGCTAGGGCTTATTTTCTGGGTAGGTCTTATTTTCTGGGAAACACGGTAGTAAGTACGATGGAAATGTTGGCCGCCATTATTAACAAAAATAAAATTAATCGTTGTTATTTCCTGAATGTTTTCTATGTGCCAGACACTAAACTGAGTGCTTCGTAAACTGGACATTGACAACTACCGTAGGAGTAATTCCTGTGTTAGAATAAAGAAAGATGAGGCTTGAGGAATTTAAGGGACATGCTCAATGTCATATAATTTTGTCATTTGCTGAGCAGGAATGTGGAGGTAGCTCCTTCTCACTCCAAAGCACATGCATTTAACTATTCCCCTATACTTCCTGTTTGGGGCACATGTTATTAATTAGCTATAATGTCCTTTCTCCTACAGTAATAAAAACATTACTTATAAGATATGACACCAAAAAAACTAGAATCAAAATATTTTTAAAAATTTATCCTAACCATTTTATGACTTTAAAATAATTATTTAGGGTAATATTATTACTGTTTAAAATGTGCTATCATTACACTATTGATTTCATTGTGTATATATCTCACTACATATTTTATATTAGATTATTAGAAAAGAAACAGAAATAAGAGTTTGCAAAGTACTATTTCAAATTATTTTTCAGAAAACATTTCTATCTTCACTGATATCAATTTGCTTTTTATCATCTTTAAAATTAGGTTATTATATACAGGCCTACATAATAGAATTTTTGTAAAGATTTAATATATGTTTATCTACAAAAATTCCAACTTCAAAAACAGATGGTTTAGCACTTTTGATTTGTAATTAGCATTAAAGTATTTTATAATCTTTACGATATAAAATAATTCTGAGTGATTTCAATGTCTTAGTGTAGCAGATGCCAGGAAATTAAAAAATAGGATCAAAGCATTAAAAAAAAAAGAATAAAATTCTCAAAAAATACTGTCAAGAGAAATTATAGGGAACAGAAATCAAAGCCTGTCAATAAGGTGTTATTGTGTTCCCTCTTGTGGCAGTTGCAGAAACTGCATTTAACATATCTATCATCAATGACAGAGACACCTTTGAACCTTCCAAATTTCCATACTTCTTAAAAAAAGTTATCATGGGTATATAATAGTTGTATATCTTTATAGGGTAGATGTGATGTTTTGATACAGGCATACAATGTGAATTAATCAAATAAGGGTAATTGGAGTATCTATCAACTCAAGCCTTTAACATTTCTTTGTGTTAGGAACATTCCAATTCTAGTCTGTTAGTTATTTCAAGGTATACCCTAAATTATTGTTGATTACAGTCACTTTGTTGTGCTAGCAAATATCATTCAATCTATCTATCTAACTATATTTTTGCACCCATTAAGCATCCCAATTTTATTCCCCCTTCCCGCTAGGTTTCCCATCCTGTAATAACTGTCATTCTACTCTCTGTCTCCATGAGATCAATTGTTTTTAATATTTCGCTCCCACATATGAGTGAGAACATGCAAGATTTGACTTTCTGCGCTTGGCGTATTTCACATACCATAATGTTCTCCAGTTCCATCCATGTTGTTCCAAATGACAGGATTTCATTATTTGTGACTATATAATAATCCATTGTGTTTACCACAGTTTCTTTATCCATTCTTCTGTTGATGAACACTTAGGTTGATTCCATATGTTGGCTATTGTGGTTAGTGCTGCAATAAAGATGGGAGTGCAGGTATCTTTTTGATATACTGAATTCCCATCCTTTGGATATATGCCCTGCAGTGGTATTGCTGGGCCATATGTGAGTTCTATTTTTGGTTTTTTGAGGAACTTCCATACTATTTTCCATAGAGGTTGCACTAATTTACATTCCCACCAACAGTGTATGAGGGTTCCCCTTTCTCCACATCCTCACTAGCATTTGTCATTGCCTGCCATCTCATTGTATAATAGTCTTGATTTGCTTATATCTGATGACTAATGAATGATGTGTGCTGGGAAAACTGAATGTCCATATGCAGAAGAATGAAACTAGACCTTTATCTCTCATCATGTACCAAAATCAAATCAAAATAGATTAAAGACTTAAATCTAAGACCTGAAACTGTGAAACTATTACAAGAAAACATTGGGGGAAATGCTTCAGAACATTGGTCTGGGCAAGGACTTTTTGGGTAATACCCCCAAAGCACAGGCAATCAAAGCAAAATTAGACAAATGAGATCACATCAAGCTAAAAAGTTTCTGCACAGCAAAGGAAACAATCAACAAAGGGAAGAGGAAAGCCCCCAGAAGGGAAGAAAATATTTGTAAACTGCCCATCTGACAAGGGATTAATAACTAGAATATATGAGGAGCTCCAATAAGTCAATAGGAAAAAATGAAATAATCCGATCAAAAAATGGGCACAGGATCTGAATAGACATTTGTCAAAAGAAGACAGACTTTCATACTTTTTGGAGAACTATTTGGTTACCATCATTGTCACAAGGCACAACCAGTTGGTGTGGAATAAGTGGCTCTTATTCTATCATCAATGTTTAAGGAAACAAGTAAAGGAAGAACTTCATATCCACGGGTTGATCTGCAGAGCTTTATTGTGGCATTTCAAAGCCACAAACTTGCCATGTCTGCAACAAAGTCCATGGCACCAAAAACCAGCAGGCACAGCAGCTTCAACTAGAGTTTTATTCCTGTTTATGTGAGAGAAAATAGTTTTTTATGGGATAATAATACATTAGAGGGAGGAAGAATATATAAGGGCTGTCCAGAAAGTATCCAGCCATGTAATATGAAAAATATATTAACAATGGCTGGATACTTTCTGTACAGCCCTGATATGTGGAAAGCAAATAAGAATTCAAAAGAATGTTTCATACCAATGTTTAAGTGAATTTGTCATTTTAAAAGAAATCCTGACTATTGCTTATATTAATTTTAATTCTTTCCATCCAAAGCAGCAAAAGCTCTTTGACTGTTCTATTCAAGTTTGAAATCTCAAGTAACATTTTTTAAGCTTGGGGGCAGGGGTGAGGTGTGAAGACAATGGCGTCCCTCCCCGTGCACTGAGAGTGTATATAACAAAGTCATCTGTGTGCTATTATTTTATTAACGGTGGCCAGCATTTGGGCCGTAGGATGCTAGCAGTTTGCCTTTCAGGAAAGAGTAAACTTAAAATTAAATATGCTATTATATGAACAGGATAGAACCTTTTAGATCAAGAAATATTCCCTATATCTTTGCTATTACTCCTCAATTTTATTTTTTAAAAAACGAGTAGTTCAATAAAATTTTCCTTCTACTACAGGTCATGTGCATTTTAGAAGCCTTCGGACATGCCAAGACAACACTTAATGATTCGTCCAGTTGCTTCATAAAGTATTTTGAGCTACAGTTCTGTGAGAGGAAAAAACATTTAACTGGAGGTAAGTGTGCAGTTAGCAAACGGAGATTTCCTGTGGTGCCAGAGGAGGGCAGAACAGCAGTGACTGAAGGCACGGGACCAAGTGAGGCGAATCTTCACTTTCCGGCACATTTTAAATAGGCATACGGTGGAGAGAAGCCAGACAGAAGCCAATGCAGGGAAGACAAAATCTATTCTTCCTCATGGCTGTATTTAGAAACTTCTTGGGATAATTCTGGAAAGTTTTCACTATGTTAAAACAAGGATCAATCCTCAGGGACACAGATGAGTGTTTGTACCTGGGATGTCAAGTTTTAAGTTCTAAATTTTTCATTATTATGAATTGAAAAATATTCTCAAATGCAAGGTGCACCTTCTCAAGATGATTATTGTGTGAACTGTATAATGTGGAGCCAAACCTAAGCCAAAAATGCTGAAATGAATCATCCTTGCTGAGCATGGAAATGAACTCAAATAAATCATAACCTTAGTATATAACTTCTTCACATAACACACATTGAAATACATTTTAAGTAAAACGGAACCATATTTTAAGATGATTGAATTAACACAAATCCAAATATAAAAATAATCATCAAACTTAACCCAAACAGAACCTGTTTCTTCTTTGATTTAAATATTTAATGTATATTTTATGAAAACTCCTTATTTAAAATTCAACTAATTTACAATTCACCTAGGATTTTACCTCTTTCCAATCAAAACAGATCATCCATGCAAATTAATAATGTAAATACAGTCGTAGGTGGAATATCTAATCTACCTGGAGGAATCAACTGTTTAAAATATCTTTTGCAACAGCTGTCAGCACACAAACATTTGCTGACTATAAATGATTTCTGAAAGACCTCAATTTTATTTGGCTTTTTAAAGTTACTCTATCTTCCCTGCAGGAAATAAAAGTTAGTTTTGACCATCATCTAGAAACAAAAATGTTGTATTTTGCAGCAATGTCAATATCAAATTTCTACTAAATGGAATTTGATACATAATATGTATGAAAGGAATATGAAAAGATAGTTTTAGATGCTGAAGTTAGAGGGTTACATTATACAATAGGAAAGTTTTTTTTGTTTTTAAATTCATGGCTTAGAAATCTGAAGCCCCCATCCCCTGCCCCCGACCCCCTTTAGAAAGACCTCATAGGAGAGTCTTGAGCCTCAAACTCTGGTTTTCAGGTCTTGGTTTGGTAACACCCCAGCCAGTGAGATGCTGGTCCAAGTGCACGGCCCAGAATTACGTCTTTAACAATGAGCACGGTTTTCTCTCTGAGTTCTCAGTGACTGGTAGGTTGTAGCCATGAATAGTCCCTAAATGAGTAGGAAGTTCCCCAAGGGTGGGAAGCTAAAACGTTAAAAGCAGCAGGTCCCAGCCCTTTGCCACTCAAATATGTGGCCCAGGGACAAGGGCTAAGTTGTAACTTGGGAGTTTGTTATCTCAGGCCCCACCCAGACAGGCTGATAGAGACTCTGTTTTTCCAAGAGTTCCAGGTGATTCACGTAGACACTGCAGTCTGAGAGTGCCAAGGAAAGCAGACCACTGTGGTTCATGCGCAAGTTAGCACTTGGGGAGAAATCTCCTGGGATATCGCTAGCATGGCATTTTTCTCAGTTAAATGTCTCCGTTATGTGAGGCAGTGGAGACACAGTAACTGGCTTCCGAAGGTGTTATCCATTCTTAGTTTGGTTTCTTTCTTCCTCTCCTTCCCTTCCTCCCTCCCTTCCTTCCTTACTTTTCTTTCTTTTCTTTCTTTTTTTTTTTTTGATAGAGATTAACGTGCCCTCTTCTTTAGAAGTATTAACTCAGAAAGTAATTATATACACATATTAAAAATAACTAGAAAACTCTGCGGCATACATTTACCGAGCCTTCTGTTAATCAGCAATCCCCGTGAGCACGCGGTCCCACGCACCTTGGGCATCAGCATCGACCCACAGATCGCTCTGAGCGGCTGGTGCCTGCACATTCATGCGTATTCATGACGGCGAACCCGAAGGAGTGCAAGGTCCTGAAAAGCCCTCTGAATTGTGAAGGAGCTAAAAGCATAAATTCAATGTAATTTCAGTGCTTGGTATAATTTATTCTTCTCTTATAAAAACAGCAATCTGGGCGTCGATTAAAGGTGTTCTCCGCATTGCTCCACGTTCCATATGGCTTTGCTACCCGTTCTGTTCTCCTAATTAACATCCTTAACCCACTTCCTATCGCCTACGTGTGTTTGTTTGATAGCTTCCTGCTGTGTTCTTTCAAAAATTTGGCCAAATGATTTGGTGATTGTTCTTTATGGGTTTTTTTTTAAACTGCTTAAAAATTTAAAAAAACAAACAAAACAAAACAAAAAACAGTGCTACCTGAGACTGCATGACTAGAAGTGTGATGCCTGGAACCCAAGCGCTGGCCCCACAGTGCCCTGCAGGGGTCAGACTGGGAGCTCAGTTCCTTGTTTCCTGTACTTAAGAAGAGCCAAGGAAGATGCTCAGAGAATGTTTATCAGCAGAGGGAAAGTTCAAGTGCCGTGTTCTTGGAGTTAAGTGTTGACAAAACTAAAAACTTTTATGCTGAAAAAGAAAAGACTCAAGGGGAACATGACAAGTTTCTTCAAACATTCCCTGCTGTGTGGAAAGGGCTGTGAGTGCAGAGATAGACAACCATACTCCAAAGAGCTGGTAGCTGTTTCAGAGTGGGAACCTCCTCACCTGGTCACAGAACCTGCGAGTGTGTGTCCTGGTGTTGGCCACATGTTTCTCACCCCAAAACTGGATATGCACAAGCAAGACAAAGGAGCACACACCAGAGTGCCAAAAATAGTCCTGCCAGAAACAGGACACTCGGAGTAGGTTATTTTAAAGATGCTGCCTAGAGCTCCACGTTCTCTAAGTCCAAATATGAAGTTCCTTGTTAACTGTTAGGGTATGCTAGTATTCAAGAGCTGTTGTAACAAACTAACTCAGACTTAGTGGTTTAAAATAACAGAAATTTGCTATCTTGGAGTTCTGGAGGCTAGAAGTCTGGAATTAACATGTCTGTAGAGCCATGTGCTCTGGACTTCTTTGCGGGAGGGGAGATCCTTCCTTGCCTATCTCCGTCTTCAGATGGTTGCTGCCAACCCTTTGTGTTCTGTGGCCTGTAGATGCATTGATCCGATCTCTGCTGCTCTTGACACATGGCCTTCTCCTCATGACTGTCATCCTCTTCTTCACAGGACACAGTTGGATTGGGTTAGGACCACCCTACTCCAGTATGATGCCACCCTCACTTAAGCACAATAGTTTCCTCTTATCTAAGGCTTAGCTTTTCAGTTACCCTTGGTCATTTGTGGTCCAAAAATATTCAGTGGAAATCCCCAGAAATAAACAATTCATAAGTTTTCAGTCATGTGCTGTTCTGAGTAGCATGATGAAATCTGTGTCCTCCTGCTCTGTCCAGGCCAGGACTTGAATCCTGCCTTTGTCCAGCACAGCCAAACTGTCTACACTGCCTGCCTGTTAGTCACTTAGCAGCCTTCTTGGTTAACAGATCCACTGTCACGGTATTGCAATGTTTGTGCTCAAGTCACCCTTATTTTACTTAATAATGGCCTCAAAATGCAAGAGTAGTGATGTTGGCAATTTGGATGTGCCAAAGAGAAGTTTTAAAGTGCTTCCTTTAAGTGAAAAGGTGAAAGTTTGCAACATAATAAGTAAAGAAAAAAAAATTGCATGCTGAGGTTGCTAAGAGCTAAGGAAAGACAGTATCTCCTAGCTGGTGAAATTGTGAACAGTATATTATTATAAATGTTCTATTTTATCATGAGTTGTTGTTGTTAATCTCCTATAGTGCCAAGTTTATGAATTGAACTTTATCATAGGTATATATATATATATATATGAGAAAAATAGTGTCTATAGGGTTTGGTACTATCCTCAGTTTCAGGCATCCAATAGGGGTCTCAGAGCATGTCCCCTGTGGATAATGGGGGATAACTGTAGCTTCTCATTAATGCTCTTTCCAAATAAGCTCACATTCACAGGCCTTGGGGGTGAGGACTGTCCCCCAATATATATATTTGCAGGACACAATTCAACCTGCACCAGAGAGTCAGGGAAGACCCACTGTGTCAGCTTTTACTTTTCAAAATTATTTTCAGTTTAAGAATAAATATTATCATTATTCAAAAAAATAGGACTTGAATACTTTAAAAAGCTATTAGTAAATGTGATAATTTTTAATGATTTCATCTGTTGCCAAGATTCTTTATATGAAAGAAAAATAAAAGATGCATTAATTTAAACTACTTTACACAATTTTTAAAGAGAGCTGAGTCATTCAAATCAGTCTCCTATAAAAGCGTTCTGAATTTTAAATGTTCACTAAAATAGTTAATTAAATTGGAAAAAAGCTATTATATCTTTAATCAGGGCAAATAAATGTAGATTACAGGTTGATTTTATACTTTATGGTAGACTCTATATTTTTAAATTATCAACATTTGTGAAATAGTTGTCACTGTATTATTGGACAGGCAGTATTATCATAATAATTTTAAGATTGATAAATGCTGTATGTTTCCTTTATTGTTGCTATTAGTTATTCCTTTATAATTTAATATCAATTATTTCATCAGGGATACAACTGAAAATTATAGTATATAAAATACCAGACTCACTTTTATGAAACATTGGTTATAGATAAGGATCATTTCTTATTTTGGAGAAAATTTAATTAAAAAATAACATTCTAGTTTTGCTTCCAGCCCAGCTTTTTCCCCATCTGATTATTTGCTTTACAAAATAATTATTCTAGGCTCCCTGGTGTATGTACGAGCACCCTTCAGGACTGAGCATCTTATAAAATATCTTGCTATCGCCCCCAGATAAGTTTATAGGAAGTTCATGTATAAATAAAAGGAAAATTTTGCCAATAATGACTTAGTGTTAGTTGTATAGTACATTTCATTTGAGACTTGAGGTAATTTGCTAATGTCTTTGTCTGAATCCCTGATGATTTGTAATTTTCATCCAAGAATGCAAAAGACTTGTATGGTGTGACACACAAGTCCACTTATGAAATTAATGGCAGAGAGTGTAATTGATACCTGTTCCCAGTTCTTTCTCTTATGATCAAGTTCATTCCTTGTCTTTTAAGGGAATAAAAATAAAAGGTTGTCATTCACTTTAGTCTATCTCCAAATTATTATATAATACACAAAGCTGTTACAAAACCTACATCAACAAAATAGAATAAAATACTATATTTCTTCATTTTTGTCATCAGCTAATCACTTTATTGTTTGTAAATCTTCAAATATATGTGACAATGATGTTCTCATTTGGCTCTTTATTATTTTAATTTGTTCAGAAGTCACCTCCTTCTTGGGAACTACAAGTTACAAAGACATCGATCTTCAATTCAGCACAGTAGAAAAGGGACTTCCAGATCAAATCTCAACTTGGCCTTCAGGTTGTAATGCCCAGTGAATACCACTTAGCCTCTTTTCCCAGTTAGCAAATTAGGGGGCCAGACTCCTTGCTCTCCTGTGTTTCTTTCAGCTGTGTTTCACTTAACTGGAAATAAACCACTTTTGAAGTTGACTATTTCTCAGTCTTATGATAGGAGCTATAAATGGTGTAACAGAGCCCCCTCTGAAAGGGATGAAGACAGTGGCGAGAAAGGAATCGTGAACGTTGGCATCTGTGCATCTTCATAAACCTCTCCACTTGACTAAGAGAGCTTGTGAGCAGACCATAGACCTAGGCATGTCCCAAATCCCACTAGGCAACTAGGTATTGAAAACTGAAACATTCTGTTTATTGAAGGTAAATCTTAGCTACTGACCAGGTAATTTTTCAAACAATGCAGTCATCTCCTCTTCTGGGATATTTATTATCGAAGAGAATTCTATTCACCAAAAACTGATTGAAGAACTTTTAGAAGGTCACCACATTTGAGGAAACACAGTGATTTACTGTCCCGTATGGCTACCTTGGGTTAGGGGATGGTCTCTTTCACTGATATTTTCTTTTTCTGTTCTTATACTTTTCTATAAAGCTTGCTTGTAAAAACTGGTAGAAATTGAGATTCCATATGGTCATGCTTTCAACTGCATCCAGAACACAAAGGGTGCCAAATTTATCGACATCAGCCATGTATTCAGCTAGGTCGAAAGGCAGGTGTTTGTAGGGTTCTAAGTTCCTTAGCTCCCTGGGCAGTTGGGCACTGTCACTAGAGACACAGCTGCCTGGCTCTTTCCTATACAGCTCCTTGATCTTGGGCAGCTCAGTGACTTCCTATGCCTCATTTTCCTCTTCTGTATAGGGGGCATAATCATCACCCCAAACTCTTAGGGTCCCCATGAGTACTGAAGGCGGTAACATTGCTCTTTAAATCACTCACCTTTTTTTTTTCTTTTTCTTTCGCTTTTTATTTCAAATCTTAGATTCTCCCTTTCCTATAAATATGCTGGGGGGGCTACAAAGGGAGAGGGACCCAGAGTCCCTCTGTGGGATGGGAAGAGTATTTGTCTCTTGTTCTTTTCTGTGCTCTAAAGACCTAGAAGTCTATTTAAGTTTGAAATTGAAATTTACTAAGAATAGGAAAAATCTTACAATAAATGTCAAAGCTACATTATCTGCTTATGAAACTCAAATGTTAGAGCTAGCACAAATGAGATGGAAAGTATATGGGGGACTTTGCCTTGTGTTTTTTCCAAATCTTGATTTTAAATAAACAAATCCAAGATATAATAAAAGATAAATAATCATCTTCATTATTATCATCATCATCCATGATCCTCATCATCACCATTACCTACTTGATTGTACACTCTTTTAAAGTTTTAGAGTACTTTAATGCATCTTAGCTGGTGTGGAGGGAAGCATGTTTTATGGCAATCAGCCTGAGCTTTGGAGATAAGCCACTTGGGTTTAAGTGTGAGAAGAACTGCAGCAGAATTTAAATGAGGCAATGTTGGAAAGGTCCCCAGCACGGTGTCTGGTATACAGTAGGTGCTTTAACTGATAGCTTCTTGGAGTCCTGAGGAAGCCTGAGTCATTTCTGTCTTTTCCTCCCTATATTAAGGATGGGGAAGAAGAAGGGAAGAGGTATGTGGAGATTGGCCGAGTCAGGGGCAGGGGTACAACTCATCCGTTTGACTCGTATGTGAGGCGCTTTCGCTCACATGTCAGGACCCCTGGTATTAATGATCATGAAGAATGAGGCGAAAAGAAATGTGTAGGTGTGAAAGAGAACATATTTGGCTATATTAATTAATCAATAGTATGCTTTTGGTGATTGCTAATTGAAGGCAAGATGGGGCTTTCTGGGAACAGGTCCTGACTGGTCATGTATCTACAACTAGATGTGTGGGTCACAATGACAGTGGATATTAGAAGTTTCTGGAAGGACAGGGGCAGGAATTTTTCTTTCTTGGAAAGAGAGGGCAGTTTATTTTCCCCACTTCCTTTCATAATGGACAAAAATTGATATAGCTCTATAAAATATTTTATTGCAAATTATGTTGTATACAATGAGCAAATATATATATTTTTCAGTGCCAAAATTTTTAGAGAAAGATATATTCATATATAGATACTTGTAGAAGATTACAAGTATATTTCTAGTCAAGAATATTTCAGACATAAAAAAGCTTTGAAAACATACAAGTCTTAAGAGGTCAAGAAATCAATCAGTTAGTGGAATGTTTCTTTCTGTGCATGGACACTTGCAGGAATGAGTCCTGAAACCTCTTTAACTTAGAAACCGATAATTTTCCTTCCATTATTATAATTTCATTTCAGAAACAACAGAAAGATCTGCACTTTCTCTATTTGGAAGAACATTAGAGCCTCATGACAATTTGAATTTTTTGGCTGTCTTTTGTTTGCTTCTATCCGAAAGCTCATTCAAGACATTTTTATTTTTTGAAATCCTAATGATCAGAATTCTGCTAATCCACAGCAATTTTATTCACTGCTGGAGATGAGATAACCAGGATGATTAATAATTACACTGTTTTTGAATTTAAATGAAAGGTATTGAAGTGACTCCATGATGTGGCATTTGATTAGCTTTGAATGCTGCTTGTCTGTTGGCTAGGGCAAGTGGATGTCAGCCAACCTTTTCTCCAAGTGCAGGGGCCTGATGAGCATTTAGTCCTCCATCCCCCCTGGTGTTTTATGCTTGAAGACCAGGAAAAAAATGAAAGGGAGCAATCATGGCAGCTTATTTCAAATGTGTGCAGATTAAAAAAAATACTCTTGAGCTGTAAATTACTTCAGGGTTATTAATAATATTAAACAGAAAATGTTTTCAGCAAAGAATTTATTTAAGAAGAAAAAAGCAAAAGGAAATAAAAATTAAAACCTCAACTTAAAATTACCACCTGATTAATGTAGAGTCATGGGCACGCACATCACACATGCACATGCACACCCACTGATGTTTCTTACTACTGCAGAACCCAACACCACCCCATTCTAATTTTAATATCACACTTGAGCTTTAATGTCACTAATTAAAGGGATATTTTGAAAGAAGCTTTTTTTATGTACCCATGATAACTTTTCTAAAAAGTTATAAGGGATATTACTTACTAAGAGATATTAATTCTGATTTTTAAAAGTTCTGATAATAACTCTGATTAGCTAAATTGACACTTACTAAATGAGCCAGAGGCAAAGCACTGTAAATAGTAGTTCTGGTTGTTACAGTAGATTTGCTGCATCAAATTAAAATTGCGTGATCTCACAGTTTTGCTTTTAGGGGCTGGATTCTAGAATAATTCTTAGCAGATTCATTATGCTATTTTTTAATAGTTCAAATGTAGGAAATAATTAAATTCATTTGCCTTCCTAATAACTGCCATTCTTTGACACCCCCCCCAATAATATTGATGATGGATTCTTACTTCAAAGAGGAAAACTATAATCCACATTTGCATTTGCAAATCAAATATATAATTGTTTAATTATCATTCATAATAAGAATAAACCTATATTCAAGTAAAAAGATGCTCCAGAAACCATAGAAATTTTATAATGCCAAACATATAGCCATATTTTGATTAACACTAGCTTCTGTATTGACAGTCCTAATCTGTAAAGCAAAATTGAGGTTTTGATTCCGATATTACATTATTTTGGTATTGTTGCTATTGTTCAGCTACCAGGAAATAAATTTCAACACCGGGTATTTATGATGCGGGTTATATTTTGTTTTCTTTTGTGAAATTTTGAAAGTAGAGGATCAAAATAATAAACATTAGGTATTAGTCCTGTTACTACACATGTGAAGTCACAAGTAAATGGAAGATGAATAAACACTATTCACATTGGGCATGCATTACTTTATAGACACATCACCTACCTCACATCCTAATTGGGTTATAAACTTTACTGTTGAAGTATCTGTTTCATTATCTGTCACTATGATACAATCCATAACTTAGCTCATTTTTATAATTTTAATATAGGCCTTGAAATTTCCTAAATTACATTCCATTTATTAAATTCTATCTGCATAAATTCAGTACATTTTCCTTTGGTTCAGTGTGTTTCTTCCAGTGTTTTCAGCAGTGAGGAGAGATCATCATCTATATCCCTGGGCCTTAAGGGTGCAGCCATAAGCAATTCTGATCTGGTTGCTAGTAATGCTTGTCAGTGACTACAGCAGAGCTCTTTATAAACAACACATATTAATATACAAAATAGCAGCATGCCTGGAGAGCTTTCAAAATGTGAGACATTAATGGAGAAAATTATATACCTTAGTTATAGGCAAGAGCAAGTCTTATTTTAGATTTTATTTGTTCATTAAAGTTTGATATTAGATATGGGACAAGGAAAGGATGGCCCCGCTCACTATTTATTTTCAGCTTCATACTGGAAGTACTAGCTAATACAATAAGACAAGAAAATGGAGAGAAAAGTGAACAGATTAGGAAGAAACAAAAAAACAGTCTTTGCAGATAATATGATTGTCATGAAGAAAATCTGAAAGAACGGACAAAAATGCTTCTTAAACTAATACTTGATTATAGGAAGGTTGCATAATATAAGATTAATGTATACAAGTCATTCAGTTTCCTATATACCTGCAATGAATAATTGAAATTTGAAGTAAAAACATAACATCATTTATATTAATTCCAAAAAAAGTGAGATACTTAGGTATATATCTAACAAAATATGTATAAAATCCACACGAGGAAAACTAAAATCTCTGATGAAAGAAATCAAAGAAAATTTAAATAAATGGAGATGGATAGGAAAATTCAATATCCTGAAGGTATCAGTTCATTTCCAATTGATCTATAGATTCAACAAAATGCTAATCAAAATCCAAGAGAGTTACTTTGTGGATAACAAAAAACTGATTCTAAAGTTTACATGTGGAGGCAAATCCAGAACAACATTGAAGAACAAAGTTGAGGACTGACTGGACCCAACTTCAAGACTTACAATAAAGCTACAAAAATTAAGATAGCGTGGTATTGGCGAAATAATAGCCAAATGGATCAATTAAACAGAACAAACATGAATAAACAGGCACACTCAAATATATTCACCTTATCTTGATTAAAGGAACAAAGACAATTGAATGGGGGATAATCTTTCAAAAAATGTATACTGGACCAACAGGAAATCTCCACACAAAAATAAATGAATCTAGACACAGACATGTCACAGAAATTAACTTAAAATTTATCATAAACCTAAAGGTAAAAAGAAAAGCATAAAAATTTTAGTAGATAACATAGGAAAAATTTTAGGTAATCTTGGGTTTGCTATTGACTCTTTAGATACAATACCAAAAGCACAATCTGTGACATAAATAATTGATAAGTTAAACCTTATTAAAATTTAAAATTTCTGCTCTGTGAAAGACATTGCTAAGAGAATGAAATGAAAAGCACTGACAGGGAGAAAATATTTGCAAAACATGTATCTGATAAGGGACTGCTATCCAAAATATACGAAGAACTCTTAAAACTCAATAATAAAAAAAAACGATGCAGTTTAAATAATGGACAAAATATTGAACAGACATCTCACCAGAGAAGACAGAGAGATAACAATTAAGCATATGAGAAGATGTTCAACATCATATGTCATTAGAATATTGCAAATTAAATCAATTAGATACCACTATACACTTATTAGAATGGCTAAAATCCAAAACACTGACTACACCACATCCTGGGGAGGATGTGGAGTAACAGGAGCCATTACTCATTGCCCTTGAAATGACAAATGGTACAGCCACTATTGAAGACAGCATGGCAGTTTCTACAAAGTCTTACCATGGAACCAGGAATCATGCCCTTTTGAATTTACCCAAATGAGTTGAAAACTTATGCCCACGCAAAATGTGACATAAATTTTTATAGTAGCTTTATTCATAGTAGCAAAAACTGGAAGCCAACAGCACATCCTTTAATAGGTGAATGGATAAACAAACTGTGGTACATTGATACAGTGGAATATTATTCGCTGATAAAAAATAAGACACACAAAAAAACATGAATGAACCTTAGATGCATATTACTAAATGAAAGAAGCCAGTCTAAAATGGCTACATACATGTACGAGTTCAACTATATGGCATTCGGGAAAAGACTAAACTATAGAGATAATAAAAAGATCAGTGGTTGCCAGGCATTAGGGCAGAGGTATGAATGGGTAAGTGGAGCACAGGGATTTTTAGATGCTTAGGGCAGTGAAACTATTCTAAAGGATATTATAACAGTGGATCCCTCATGATACACATTTCTCAAAACCCACAGAACTGTACAACACAAAGAGTGAAGACTAATGCGAACTATGGACTTTAGTTAATTAATAAGAATTCATCACTTTTAACAAACGTACCATGTTAATAAAATATATTAATAATAGAGAAAACAATGGATTAGAGGTAGAGGAGAAGGGGCTATACTGGAACTCTTGGTAACTTCTGTTTAATTTTTCTGGAAACTTAAAGCTGCTCTAGAAAATAAAGTCCATTAATATTTTTAGAAATGCCTCTGTTTGAAAAGAAACTGCATTATTATATCTTGTAATTAGTTAATATGTGTAAACTTATGGAAATGAAACTAATAATGCCATTTAACAGAATTCCTTTTCTTTTCTTAACCAGCCAGAATTTATACATATATGCTAGAGAAATCCAGACTTGTTTCACAACCTCTTGGCCAGAGCAATTTTCTCATTTTCTGCTTGTTAATGGATGGGTTATCTGCTGAAGAAAAACATGGACTTCACCTTAATAATTCATATGCACACCGGTGAGTGACTAAGCATTTTCTATCTAATGCTTCTGCCTTCAAATTGTGGTGGCAGTTTATAGTCTTACATTTTCTCCTTACTTCTCAGAGTAGAAATATGATTAATGGTGATTAAAAGATAATTGTTGGATACTGTTAGAATCATCCATATAATAAGGTTATAACTGTTTATTGAATGTTTAGGTGAAATTGCATGTGTCTATGTGTGAACCTATACTTCTATTTTACTAGTTTTTAGATAGGAATAAAAAATATGAGTGTATATGTAAACTCCCCTATTCCTTTTGAGTATTTTGGACACAACATTCGTTATGTATTTCTAGTCTTTGGTCCTCTTTTGAAATGATGGGAAATATTGTTGAGAAAGTATTATTCCTAAGCATCAGGTGAGGTTACATAACGCATTAAGATGAACAACACATGTAAAGTAAAGAGGCCCCTGTTCTTTGCCGGGGGCAGAAAGCGTTTGTATTAAAATGAAGATGTGGTGGGCCTGGGATGATGGTGGAGTGAGAGGCCATGTAGAAGTGAGCTGAAGCGTGTCCCCTCAACGTGCGCACGTCTGCCATCTGCCTTGTCCAGTGTGTCCCCCAAGAAGGACTGGTCCAGACTGGGATTAGGATGAGAGCTACAAATGAAAAGGGCAGGAAACCTAATCCAGAAGAGAAGCTGGCGAGAACATGTAGCAGGAGAGAACTAGATCCAGGCCCGAACTCACCAGTGAGCCCGGTGGCCAGGGGTGGGGGAAAGAGACCCTGAAAGAGATGTGGATTTACCTCCCATAATGGTAACACCGGATCTGTGGTTTTTCAGGTCTTTGTTATGGATCTTTGAGAATGGTGTGAGTTTACTACAGGAGAAAACACACTCACCTGCACACACGGATAGCCGAGACGGTGGCGGATGCCACAGTGGTGGTTGAAAAGACAGATGTCTGGGGCTTTCCCCATGAGTCAGTCCTCTTGACACTTGCAGGGGATGCTTTAAGCCTGTGGAAAACCATCTCCAGTTCCTCTCTGTGTTGCTGTGTTGTTTCTTCATCTTAATTCACACCATTCTGGTGGGGGAGACATTAGCCATTGCGCTGGTAGTAGTCAAAGCGATATGATGTAAAACAAAGTTGGGGATGGAGATGGAGGTGGGTGTCCTGTTTTAGGTGGGTTAATTGGGAGGGCTTTGCCACTTTCAAGTGGCACCTGGTGTGCAGACACCTGAGAAGGCCACGCAAAGATCTTGTGTTGTGAGGGTGGTGTCCAAGGTGGGCAAAAATATACAGGGAAAAATTTGGTGTTTGAGGAATATCCTGAAGGCTTATAGTTGTGTCTAGAGTCCGTGGGCAAGAGAGAGAAGAGTAGACACTACACAGCACAGTCAGAAATCTGGATTCCATTCCGAGCTGACTGGAGGTGATGGAGGTTGCAGGGGCAGAAGGGAACTGGTTTCACTCTGAAGGTGACTCGCCCTCTGTGGAGATGCCACTGTGGTGGGCACAGCGGAGCAGGGAGCTAGCACCTGGTGTGGGAATTAGAGGCAGTTTGGTGCTGAGGGGCAGCAGCAGTGTAGGCAGGAGGAGGCCGAGACCCAGGGTGTGTGCTGAGGGCCGGAAGTCAGGTTTTGCAGATGGATTGAACGTGGGATGTGAGGAAAAGAGACAGGCGAGAACAATTCTATGTCTGTGACCTGTGCAACACATGATGGCATTTGCAGTGTGACAGGGCTGGGAGAGAAGCAGGGTACCTGGGGAGGAGCTGGGTAGCCAGAGAAGCTGTTGTGCTGCTTCTGATGGGTCAAGGTGGAGACGCCTGTTGGAAATGGAGTGGAGGCATCAGGTGGGAGCTGGAGCCGTGAGGCGTTTCTCAGGTGATGGGGTCAATGTCAGGCTGACCTCTGAGAACCAGTGGGAGAAGCGACCGATCATCTGTCCCACTGTTGCTGGAGGTGTGTGCATGGTAGGTGGGGCTGGGGAAGAAATAGATTGGTCACAGCCCAATTTACCATTGCATTACTCATCACTGTCATTACATTTAAGTGAAAATGCTACACCCAGTGGTGTAAAGTTGGTCATGCTGAGTAGGAGAAAAGAAGTCAAGACATTTAAAAAACCTTATCAGAATGGTGTTTTATTTAAAAAGAAAGACTACTTTGGGGTTTACCATTCCCAAAATACAAAAGAAAGTTAGAAGAAAAAGAACACCTTAATACTGAAGTGTGGTAGCCCAGGCAAAAGTGATAGAAACATAGAAATTCCAAAATCCCAGAATATTAGAAATATTTTTTATCAAATTCCTTCATTTTATAAAGGAGGAATTCAAAGCCAGAGACAAGAAGAAGCTTGTACTGAAGTGAATAAATTATGCAACAATAGTATTGGCAAAACCTGTTACCCGAGATTAACTTTTTATTTTTCTACTCTGAATATCTCGAATTGAACATGTCCTTCCAGGGCAAAAACGTCAGATTAGATACTATGGGCTGCATTTTGAGGCTAGTCTGTGAGGAAGAAAAGTTCTTTGGGTTTCTATGCTCCCAGTCTTTCTAACAAGCAAAAACTCAAAGCCTATATAGCACATACTTGGTCTCGAGAGTGAATCTGTGTCTTTGTGTGTGTGCATGAGAGTGTGTGCTTGGCAGTGCAGACAGAGCCGCTGAAGAATAAAAGACAATAATCTAATCTACCATTCAAAGAAACAATTTAACTTCTTGATCTGTGGTTTGCATGAGTCTTTTGAAGTATGTGAGTGTGTGGGAGAAAACAAGAATTTATTTATTAAACCTCAATTCTGACATTCATTTCTCTTTGCAAAAAGAGAGTTTAGAATCACTTACGCTATTTAGAAAGTCAAACAGTCAGGGGTGACTTTATGAGGAGCACCAACAGGAAAGAACTCAGGAAAATCATGAATAATTCAATTCTCTTGAACAAAGCAGTTATTTTATTAAAATGTATTCTTAATATCAAATGGGTTCAAAACAACATTTTCCAATGAAAATATACACCACCACTCCAGATTCATAAAGATATCAGCTGGATTATTTATGCAATGAAAATTCCATAGAAAAATATATTCTTTAATAATAAAACAAGCTGTTTTGCAAGTTATATTATATATATCATAGTATTTTTGTGATTCATGTTATATGGGTCTTCTCACATTTATAATATTGCTGGATCTTCTCACTTTACAATGTTGGTCAAGTTTGAGGAGTTTATATGAGTTTGTATTTGAATTTGGGTTGGGATCTAATTTTTATTTAGTAATTGTGAATATTGAGTCTCATACATTTGGAAATTGTTTGACTTGTTTACAATCAGAAATATAGATCTGAATTTTCTAGCTTTCTAACCTTTCAAAAACTGACTATCCTTCTGGGTCTTCTCCTTAAAATCAGTGCTCATAGGCTATTTATAAAGTGCTTAATACCGTGCTAGTATACAGGTATATTAAGAGTGCCATATATATATATATATATATATGCACATGCATACACACAATGTATGCACATATATTATATATGTATACTATCATTGAGTACTATTGTCATCACATCTACTTACCTGATTTTCTTTAAAAAGATGTTGATCTTTCCATTAAATAGAACAAACCAGCCTATACATTACCATCTGAATACTGCGTCTCTTTGCTGATGCCCTTATTCCACAGTGGAGCTTATAGTGAAATTTTGATGAAGTATTAATATGTTGACTCTTAAAGTAAGAATTACAAAAAAATCACAAAGCTGTTTCCTTCAAGTTCATCTGTCTCTTCTTTGTTGATAACAACCCATTACCTACATGAAACAAAATAAAATACACATGCAACGGTAGTGTTTACCATATTTTCTTATGTGATGAGATCTCCAAAGAAAAGAAAACATTGGTGTAGCTAATGCTTTTATAATTAAAGCTACAAAAGTGTTTTTTAAACTTTGACTCTGTTTTTGGAACTTAAAGTTTTCAAAGTTTTATATAAAAATCTATGGAGGGTTATTTCAGGGTTAAAATGGACGTAAAAATACTTTCCTCTTTGCAACATGGGAACAATATCTAGAAAAAGCCTAACTGTAAAATATAAATGTTCCAGCTATATACAGCAATACTATAGCCTAACTAAATGAAAATAATATTTCTAACATTTTGTATAAATCCCTTCCTCCACAGATTGACAAAATAGTAAGTCTCCAGGTTTGTAACATTTGAGTGTGGCAATAGGAATGCATGTATCTAGAACCCCACCAGGTGGCGAGCTCGCCACAAATTCAGACAGAAGCAAAATCAAAAGCCAAAAAACAAACAAAAAAGGAAAAATCACAAAAACAAATGCTTATAACTGTCTTTTTTACTTATGGTTTTTCCTATACTTCACTTTTTTCCCCCTGGCTGTTCATTTTACAGGTGCTATTTCATTTTGTTTTTCCATTTTGTATGCAATATAAACATAATAATAAATAAATGTAATGGGAATAAATGTAATTTATGTTTTTGGAAATTGAGATGTAATGAAATTAGAAATAGTCATTAATTGTTTATCTTCAACCTATTTTAAACAGCTTATATGGGTTTAGTGTCAAAAAAGCTGAGCTCCTAAATCCAACAAAGTCATGCTGAATCTCTCTTAGTATTGACTAATGATGGGAATGATTGTGTTGCTGCATAATAACATTTTTCAGTAAAGGTCAGATTTTGAATTATACGCTGAAAGGAAGAAGTCGTTTGACTCAGAGCGTGTGACCTTTTTCTAACCTCGTGTGTTAGTGAAAGGAAACGCTGCTGACTCACAGTGTCTGAACTTGTGATCCTGCCGAGGAGGGTACCTGTCACAGGAGAAGCCGCGGCAATTAACTCCCAGCAAGGGTTTGTTTTTTGCTAAGAAGTTTATTATGAACATTGAACTTAATCTGCAAAAGTTTTGCATGATTTTAAAAGCAGCTGAGGGAAAACTTCAATACTATTTGAAGGCAAGTTTTCATATTAGATGATAGAATAAAATGTTTACTCAGCCACGCTTTTTAGGCAAGCAAAGCTTGAAGGTCCTCCGAAGACAAACATTTTACCCGTTTCGAACTGAGTCTTGTTACTAATAATCTAAATGATAGTCACAGTCATACTGGGTGGGATTTATGGAGTGTTTTCCATGAGCCAGGCATTGTCTGAAGAGCTTGTATCTCTTCACGGGTTGAATCCTCACCCTGACTAAGCAGAGGATGCGAAGCTGTGTCCGCATTGCATGGTTGAGGGAACGGAGACTGAGATGTCACCCAGGAACCAAGATCTGAATCCAGGTCCTGCTGACTCTTAACCTTAGCCCTGGATTGTCTCCACGACAATGCTGCCTATAAACAGCAGTCACTGCCTTTGCCGCCTTGTGTCAATGAGATTTTTTTTTTTGAATGAAAGGGAAGGCACAAGGTCAAAGTCCACATGCCTATGTCTTTACCTAAAATTGCTGAAGCAAAATTAATTTACAACATTCTAAGCATTCTAAGTCATCTCTAATTATTATAAAAAACAACTCTGGCTGCCCGGCGCCTGCCCGGCCGGGATGCTACAGCTGGCTGCGGGC
The DNA here is from genome assembly GCA_008086735.1 of Cheirogaleus medius. Taxonomy (NCBI): domain Eukaryota; kingdom Metazoa; phylum Chordata; class Mammalia; order Primates; family Cheirogaleidae; genus Cheirogaleus; species Cheirogaleus medius. The sequence continues at coordinate 5,556,842 of VBSM01000605.1, read as the reverse complement.
TGAGGCAGCTCGGGCAGCGCCAGGCGCTCGGCCTCCGCCCAGCTGCCCTCGGGCGCCGAGATGCCTAAGAAGGCTGGTGCGACAAACAAGGGTAAGAGCCAGAGCAAGGAACCAGAGAGACCACTTCCTCCCTTAGCTCCTGTGGCTGTTGATCGTAAAGGTTGTGTCACCATAGCCATCCAGGCCAAACCTGGCTCCAAACAAAACGCCCGAACAGATTCGACAGCAGAAGCTGTAAGGGTAGCTATTGCCCACCTCCGCCGGAGGGAGAGGCTAATGCTGAGCTCTGTCCCTATCTTTCCAGGGTCTTAGAACTCAGGAAGAGTGATGTGGTTTTGGATAAGGGTGGTAAATCTCGTGAAAAGGTGGTGAAACTTTTGGCCTCCACAACTCCAGAAGAGATCTTAGAGAAGTTAAAAAAGGAAGCCAAAAAGGAATAAAAGCAAGAAATGAAAAATGCATCATTGGGAAGCTTTTTTATTACAATGATGAAGAGTCTGTTAAATAGGAAAATATATTTGAATGCACAGAAGAACATGGGAAAATATGTATATATTTAAATAAGATTGAAAAAAGTAGAAATTTTTAAAGTACTGTACATTATTATATAGGTTCTAAAATCCCTGACCCCAAACAGCCTGGAACATGTTATTCCGATTTCATGGCATTACAAAATAACAGATTTGGAAAGGGTATTCAAGATGACTTGACTTAATACCTTTCATCTGTGATGGGGCTTCTGACATGCAGAAGTTGAGAGACTTATTCAAGGTCATACCGTGCAAGATGGCAACTGGAACTCAGACCCCTTGACCCCTTGTCGAATGCAGTTTATCCTGATTGTAAATGAAAATGATAATATCTCCACGACATTTCTGGAATTCAGGAGATTGCCTTCTAATCCAGTTTACAAATGACAGAGAAAAACCTGTCACGCTGCTTTGTAATCTTACCTTATATTTTAAGATGTTTATCTAAATGCAAAAATATTTTTCACATCTTTTAAAGACTATATGAACATTTTGTGAAAAAGTAAGAATAATCAAGACTTTTAATATGAATTATAACTATTGAATTTTCTTCTTCCTCCATGATAATTTGCAATCATCAAATCAGTAGTTCTTATGAATCTCCAAAGATCCTTAAAAGAAGAAAGAGGACCTGGAAGCTGTTTTCAGTATTTCTTAAAGCCTATCAGAAATCACATTTATATTAAGGTTTCAAAAGCTAATAACAAATACATTTTTACATATTCAGTGTATGTTATAGTAATTTAGTCAGATAAATAATTACCTTTGCAGAGCAGAAGAGCTGATTTGCAGTGTGCTTTGTCTAATAAGTACATGAGAAAAATGTATTGATGGACAAAATCATTAAAAACACAAAATCCATAATAAAGACCAATAATAAAAATTTGTGATGGAAAAAGCTAAAAAAAAAAAACAACAAAAAACTCTGAGTCTTTCTTGCATTTAGTAGAATAATAAAAGAAATGGAACTAATGCAGCTCGTATTACCCTAGCCGAAGGTTATAAGATAGCAAGTATGGACAGTGTTGCACCACCTCCATAAATGGGCAGGTAAACTTCACTGTGAGATGCCTACAGGGAGAAGTCAGAGTCACTGGCTTTCTTGTTTCCTTACATTCTTAAGTCATGTGACCCCAAGAAAGGAAATGGGGAAAACAACATGGATATGAGGCACTGTGCTCTGCCTCTTTCATTAATCTTCAAAACTCTATGGAAAAGTTTTGGGTATCCTAAATTTTATTTATAATATGTACTAAGCACAGATATGCTACTTATTCAGGGTTATTTAGCTGATATATTTAGTAAATAAAAGAGGTGAATTCTAAACGCAGGTATATTTGGTTTCAAATTTTCTGCTCATCATGACTCTTTGATTGGTATATCCCAGTCTAACACATCTAAGGAAGAACAAAAGAAAGAAAGAAAGAAAGAAAAAAGTGGCAGGGCAGTGCTGTGCATTGAGAAGATGATGTAATTGAAGAGAGCAGAGGTCACGCTTGCCACAGGGATGGGCAGCAAGCCAGGAACTCAAATACTAGCCCTCTTTCTCTTTCTCTCTCTCTCTCTCTCTCTCTCTCTCTCTCTCTCCTTTCTCGCTCTCCCATGGCCCCACACACATAGGTTTAACTTGCACGTGTTTTCTAACACAGAGAGGAGTTGTGATCACATGTCCCCTAGGCTTCCCTAATTTAGGAGCTCTAGAGTAGAAAGCCAAGTGTTCCTCTCCGAAAGAGGCCATCTTGGTGGCTCAGCCCAGGTCTCAGGCCCATGCCTGGCCCTGAGTCAAGGGAGGGGGCAGTACTTGTGGTCCGTGAGTAGGGGTGGGAGCTATCTGACAGAAGGAGGCATGAGGGAGAGCGGAGCACACACACACACAAACACACACACACACACACACAGAGATGCCACAGGAAGCCCTGTACTTTCCACTGTGTTATGCCCCAACCACCAGGAAGGTCCCCAGCTGTCCAATGAGGCCAGCCCTGATGTTAGTTGCAGTCGTCAGAAAGCCCAAGTTGCACGCAGAGCCCCTCCACTGTCTGCTGAGTGACTGTGGCCAAACGTATCACTGATTTTACAACTGGCTGGGTTAAATAGCTACTCATATAGAAGACCAACAATAGTGTAGATTTATTTCATGAAGCCTATAGATAGATTGTAATGTATTTCCATATAACTTCTATTTATATAGATGTTTTCAAAAATATATATTTTGTGGGGTTAAAACAGCACCATAATTGTCCCAATCCACAATGTCATTAAGTAGCTAGTATATGCGGATTTTGGCCAGAGGTCCTACATTTATAATCTGAATATACCTCAGAAGTTCAGATTTCTACAGTATCTTTAAATAGTTAAATTAATTATATGGTGATATTTATTGTTTTTATTGTTGTTGTTGCTTTTTATCTGCATTGTGGTACTCCTAAAACTAATAACAGCTATCACTGGCTGAGCACTTTGCACACTTTTCTCTTTATCTACTCATGGGAGATTATAATTGATGTCCCCATGTTACAGATGAGGTGACTGAGAGCTGTAGTCATTTGATTAACTAACCAGCATGAGACAGAGTGAACGTTTGAACTTCATTCTACTCAATTCTCAATTATTAGTATGAATACTTTTGAATTATTCCATATAGTAAATGAATTTGCATCACAGATAAATTTTATTTCCTCTACTACAGCAAGAAAACCATTTGCTAAAATCATCTTAACTCTCCTTTCTTCTTCATATTTTTGACAATAGTAGCATTATTAAGATTTTGAGGGTGTAGTCACAAAATAAACACATAATAAACATGCACACACATATGTACAAGCCTTTAGGACCACATTAAAAGTTTCACTAAAATGTATTTGGTGTCAGGCATTGTGTTCAGCAATTTTGTTAGTCCATTTTGTGTTGCTGCAAAGGAAAACCTGAGGCCGGGTAATTTATAAAGAAAAGAGGTTTATTTTGCTTATGGTTCTGCAAGCTTTACAGGAAGCATAGTGCCAGCATCTGCTTCAGGTGAGAGCCTTTAATCAAGGCAAAGGTCGAAAGGGAGTGGGCGTGTCACCTGGCAAGAGAAGGAGCAAGGAGAGAGACCAGGGGTCACCAGGTTCTTTTCAGCGAGGGCTCCAAGCCATTGAGGACTCCACCCCCAGGACCCAGATCCCTCCCATCAGATTTCACCTTCAACATTGGGATCAAATTTCAACATGAGATTTGGAGGGGACAGATATCCAAACTGTATCCATAATTAATCCTAATAACAATGTGAGACAGGTACTAATATGGTCCCTGTTTTATGACTGAGGACACTGAGACTTCGAGATTAAATAACTTGCTTTAGGTCATGCATGGAAGAAAGCAAATGATTTCACATCCAGGGCTCCTCTCCAGGCAACACTTAAACACCTGCTCCTGATGCTGTGTGTCCACAGGAAGGCCAAGGTCATCCTCGCTGTTTAGAAACTTAAACTCTCAGTTGTGACATAGGAATTTAAGGCAATGTGCAGACAGTCACAATTTTGAGAAAATACACCTTTTATCAATATATTCAGACTCTTTCCTGAGTTTGCTTCTGGCTCATGGAATTCCAGTTTGATGGAGTCCACTTTCCCAATCACTGATGCAAAAGGAAGATGCCTTGAGCCTTAGGTTTGGCTGGTCTCTTCCATTTTTTTAATTTCAGAATATTACAAGGCTACAAACCCTTTGGTCACATATATGGCCTTTGCTCTGCCTGAGTCAGAGCTACAAGTGTGCCTAACCCCCAGACAGCACACACCACACCCATAGGTGTGAATTTACCCATTCCCTCCTCCCCGCTCCCACCTGCCCAACACGCAATGAAAGATACTTCCATATGTGCACATAAGTGTTGATTAATTAGTACCAATCTAATGGTGAGTACATGTGGTACTTGTTTTTCCATTCTTGTGATACTTCACTTAGAAGAATGGGCTACAGCTCCATCCAGGATAATACAAGAGGTAGTTCACCATTTTTTTATGACTGAGTAGAACTCCATGGTATACATATACCACATTTTATTAATTCACTCATATATTGATGGGCACGTGGATTATTTCCATATCTTTGCAACTGTGAATTGTGCTGCTATAAATATTCGAGTGCAGATGTCTTTTATATAGAATGTCTTTTTTTCCTTTGGACAAATTCCCAGTAGTGGGATTGCTGGATCAAATGGTAGTTTCACTTTTAGCAATTTGAGGTATCTCCATATTACTTTCCACAGAGGTTGTACTAATTTGCAGTCCCACCAGCAGTCTATGAGTGTTCCTATCTCTTCGCATCCATGCCAACATTTGTCGTTTGGGGACTTTTTGATAAAAGCCTTTCTCACTGAAGTTAAGTGATATCTCATTGTGGTTTTGATTTGCATTTCCCTGATGATTAGAGATGTTGAGCATTTTTTCATATGTTTGTTGGCCAAAAGTCTATCTTCTTTTGAAAAGTTTCTCTTCATGTCCTTTCCCCACTTTTTAATGGTGCTGTTTGATTTTTTTCTTCTTGATTTTCCAGAGTTCTATATAGATTCTAGTTATCAGACCTTTATTAGATATGTAGCATGCAAATATTTAAATTGGGAGGCATCAGTTTACCAGACTTCAAGTTATACTACAAGGCTATAGTAACCAAAATAGCATGGCACTGGCACAAAAACAGAGACATTTACCAATGAAATAGAACTGAGAACCCACATATAAAACCATCCTCATATAGCCATCTAATCTTTGACAAAGCAGACAAAAACATACACTGGAGGGAAAAATCCTTATTCAATAAATGGTGCTGGGAAAATTGGATAGCCACATGTATACGACTCAAATAGGATCCACACCTCTCACTTCTCACAAAAATCAACTCACAGTGGATAACAGACTTAAACCTAAGGCATGAAACCATAAGAATTCTAGAAGAAAATGTTGAAAAAAATCTCATAGACGTCAGCCTAGGCAAAGAATTTATGAAGCAGACCCCAAAGGCAATTACAGCAACAACAACAACAACAAAAAATGGGACCTGATCAAATTAAAAGGCTTCTGCACAGCCAAGGAAACTATCATGAGAGCGAACAGACAACCTACAGAATGGTCGCTTTCTTTAAATCCAGCACAAGGGCTGGGCATGTTGACATAGGCTCTTTCCCGGCAGAGTCATGTCCTCCCCACCCATTGCACTGCACAGTCTTATCTTTCACACCCCTTCAATCTCACCCTTTCATCCCATGTCGAATTAACATTTATAAAATTCCAACTTAACCATGAAACCTCCTGACTCATCGATCTTTATTGAGTACTGATTTCTGTCCCTGCCAATAAAATCTCCTGGATGATGCAAAACAACTGAGAGGGCCAGGCTTAAAGAATTGGGAGCAGAGGATTGTTACCGTGTTTTTGATGTTTTCTCCACCCACGGCCCCAGCAATTCCTTTAGGAATGGAGTTGGTTATTAGTCAAGTGAAAATTTAGTTCTTTGCTCAGTGAAGAAGATGCTCACTGATGCTACCTGATCAAGTAGGATGTTCACCTCTAAGTCAAAAAGCAGAAAGTCACTCTTGTGGCAGCAGAGAGCCAAGCACCCTAGTCTTACTTTCCCAGTCTGTAAATTAGATGTCATAAGAAATTCTGAGCGTTGTTATGAGTAAATAAAATTATGAACTTAAAGCTCATTGGTTTAGGTTCTTGATTGCTTATTCATAATTCCAAAATCCAAAAAGTTCTAAAAACTGAACATTTACTTATGAATCATGTGCTGGTAAAAACGTGACCTAACCTGAACCTATTTAGCAGCAAAATCTAAACCTGAATTGATAAGAAGGTATTTATAATCCTTATATGTTCCCCTGATTGTGAATATCTATATGATTTCCCTCAGAATTAAAAAGTTTGATTAGAGGAATACTTCCCCAAACCTACGAAGGATATAAACACTATGTTAACTTTAAAAAATATAGATTCAGAACATATTTGTCTTCAAAAGGTTAGGATAAAGGGATGTGGGCTTGTGTAATCTAACTTGTTTAGATCTGAAAAGATGGCAGGAATTATATTTCTCACCAAGTTAACGATTCATCTTCCCTTGTAGTACCACAGGGCAAAACCTTTGCTGCAAATGATCAATGGATACTTTCCTGTGTCTGGAAGATCTTATTGATTCCTGAGATCCACCCCTTCTTCTCCTTTCCCTTTTTCGTCTCCATTTCTCTCTCTTTCTGTCTCTGTCATCTCTTTCTCTCTCTCTTTGCAGTTGTTTATCCCTTATAAATAAAAATGATTGTATTGTACCCTAAGTAATGAAGAACCATATCAAGATGCTAACCAGGCACAGACTTAGAGAACGCAATTCACTTTGCGGGTGGTGATACCACTGGGAAACAGGGGGGTGGCTCTCATAGACCAAGGAAAGTTGCAGAGCACAGCTCAGATGTCTGCTGCGTGACCCCACTACCATTTTAGAGGGGCATGATCACAGTTCCATATGTGTGTGAATCATCTCCTTCTTTCCCAAACCTGCCCACGTGGCCATAGCAAACTGCCACGTATGCTAACCAAGCCCCTCTGCTCAGCCAATGCAGTCAATGTCCAGCAGATGTGATCTGCAGTTCCTCTCCCAGCCTCTCTTGCCGGTCTCACGCCACCCCTGTATGGGCAGCTCCAGGCCACCATGTGCACTGGGGCTTCCTCTGGGTCTGGAGTGACCCCCACTCTCTGACAGACCTCCCAAGTGAGTGGGCCTGTGCTCCTTGGAGCTCGGGGGTGGGGGGATCACAGTCAACATTCCAGCCCAAACCTGCTCTCTCCAGCCTGGCCTTGTCCCCTTCCTGACTCAGTGGCCATTTGCTGACCATTCTTGGACCTGACACATAAAGCCCTCTCTTATCAGTGCTTTCCATGTGCACTCTCCACAGCTGTCTCTGAGGTTTCCTTTGCAGTGTGCGGGGTGTATCAGATAGATGTAACACAATTGAGATAAAACGCTTTTCTTTGTCCTGTCGATATAACCACATGGCAAAAATCAATCAATATACATGAATGGCTGTTAGCAAAATCACAGCTGTGTAGGCCTATAAAGTCAAATCTTCTACTATTGCTGACATTTAGAGAGATTATGTCCTCAGTATGGGGTGGCCATCTTTTGCAATTCATGAGCATTCAGTGATAAATACGGGTGAACTGCTAAAAGCAGCACACTTATTAGCTGAAGGCGCAAAGCTTAATTCAGGACCCACCTCTCCCTGACTGGGTGACTGGGGAAAATCACACGACCTCTCTGTGCCTTCTTTGGCTCCTCTGTAAACCAGACCCAGCCTCCCGGTGCTGTGGCAAAGATGGCATGGGCACCACAGAAGGGCTGGCTAGGGTTGTCACTGTCGTTATGGGAGGCTGCGTCCCTCTGCAGTCACAGGACAGCAACTGCAATAGTAATTGTTATGCGAAAGATTAGGAGATGGAGTTAGAGCTTTGGAATACACAGAAGGCTGGAATCTAGCAAAGCCTTTTTCCAGTTGACATCTCTGCCTCCGTGCGGCTGTGCCCGGGGACAAGCCCGTACTCTTCAGTTGGGTCCAAGCTAGAGCTTGGGTTCGGATTCATCATGTAACTGGGATGGATAATGATTGTGTATTTAGTTACTTAAAACTAATGGTAACTTTTGATAAAAATTGACACAGCACTTTCGAAGTGAGGGTAACCACGAATAGACACGGAAGGGAAAGTGAGGCAGGCCTCGGTGGGTCTGTTGTATGGAGCGGCTGGAGCCCACGTGCTCATCCACCCGGGCCCAGCTTTTCTGCCAGGCCCCGCACAGCCATGAACACGGAGGGTCGTGTTCTTAAGAGATATTTTTTTAAAGGCAGAAATTTATCTTTCATATCTCCTCTGGTACAAAAAAAAAAAATCAATCTTTTGGCTTAAAATGCTTAGTCTTTCTGCACCAACTAGAGTAGAAAAAAAGGGAAATTTTCTCCAAGTGTAAAAACCTGCTCTAATTTAATCACAAAGATGGTGATGTCAGTAAGGTTCAAAATGATTTCTTACCAGTAACCTCTTCAGGTGATGGCTGTTAGGTTCAAACCAGGCATATGTTGTGTGTGTTGCAGGGTGAGTTTGGAAGTCAGTGACATGTTGTGGATATTTATGTAAAATCCTATGATAAAATTTGTGTGTGTCCGAACTAAAATCACATTCTATGCCATGATAAGAGTTAGCACTTTGAAGCTAATGGTGTCCGTTCTCATAAATCCACAGCTGAATCCCAAAGCACGTGGGGAGTTGTAACCAAATGCATGATAACAAACATTAGTCCAGCCCTGAGTTTAGGAAGGGGACTGCACTGAGAACTTGACATATGTCATGTCACTTTATCCATGGCCCAGTCTAGCAGCCATGCTACAGATGACAAAACTAACACAAGGAAAGGTTAAGTGAATTACCCAGTCATACGCTTGGAGCGCTGAGGTTTTGTCGGGGCCTCTCTTAGACACATCACTTTTGTGCCTTTCAAACCCTGATTTGTAAATAACACGGTGAGAGATGTTGTGGACATATTTGAAAATGAGCCCCCTAAGGGCTGTAGTCCCTAGAGCACTTACTCACACGGAGGAGAGGCCTGGGCCCCTGAAAGTATGGAGTGCATGATCCATCTCTGTGTGGCAGCCCGGGTGTCCAAGATGCTGAATGACCTCAGAACATAACAGTGGAAAATAGTTAGGAATGTGGAATTCAGACACAGGGGAAGAGGAAGGAGTGACAGGAACTAGAAGTGAAGACAGTGCATCTAAATAAGGACCACTGCTAGCAATTCCTGCCTCTAGGAGAATTATCTCGGGGGCAGAGGACTGGCGAAGCTAGTGCAGGGGTTGCACAGCGGAGGGCTCTGGGCTGGGCTGATTGCTGAGGGTTTGGGGTCTCCTTCGTGACAGGTGCCGCCTAGACCCTGAGGAAGGAGAAGGCAAGGGGGACTCAACTCAGGCCAGCCCCTCTCCACCCACTGTCATCTGAGGTGCGACACATGACACACGTCCCCAAATGCCACATGCTCCCTGTCACCCTCTTCTGGCTTAATTCCTCCTCTTCTTTGCAGATCCAGAGTTTCAGAATTCAGTCTGAGCTCCTTGGGCTCCTCTGTTTTTTGCTTGTTTGTGATTCTACCACGCCATGACTTCACACTGCCCTCATCATCTGTGAGCACGCGTAGACTTTGTATTTTACATGAATTATTCTTGGGCCAAATCTTCCCTGGCCAGCATTGGTATGCTTTGATTTTGGAACCTAAGGATGGGCATTGTTATATAGGCTGCTCCATTGCATTTTTAGGATTTTTCCTTCCAACACTGGCATCTTTTTATTATTGAACTCTTTGGGCCATGAAACTTCTTCACAGAATTTTGGAGAAAGAAAGGGATTCCTGCCATCTTCCAACCATCAGTTTAGGTCCAAAGATACATTAAAATATACCCAGTAATCTCTGCATTTATATACATAAAAATGTATTTGGATAGGATGCTTGGCCCCATCCATTTGTCCAGCTGGACCCAACACACAAGATGTGCCAAGTGCCACAAGAAGTCGTAGCCATGTAAGTCGAATCTCAGAGGCTGTAAGCTAGTGAATGTGTCTCCTCTATCATATGACGCCATTGTTCCTATGACTCCAATCTAAATGGGGCTCCAAAAACGCGTCCAAACCAAGCCCACACTTTTCAGAGTCATGGGAAAGTCATCAGGTATGCTTCCACCTCCCTACTCCACGAAAGGAAGAAATTCTCATTATTCAAGTCAGTTGTGTACTACTGGAATTAGGCTCAGATATAGTAGAATGATAGCTCCAAACTTTCCCCCCTTTTCATTTATAAGTATTTTTCTCTAGTCCCTATATTGCTAGCTGAGGCATCTCCTTGTTACACAAAAAACCACAATGGGAACTGCATCAGCCTACAGCCACAGGGTCTTAGCAGCGACACAGCATGGCACATGGGACCCACTTCTGATTTCAGACCTTCCACCGTGGAGGCTAGTGGGTTTTGTTCAACTTAATCCATTTGCCACACCCTGAGGTATTCAGTTTAACCTTTTCATGCTAATTAGTGTCAGCAAATAAATAAAAATAAATTATTTCTGAATTTTGTTGCTCTGAATGTGACATCTCTTCTCAACTATATTTTTGGTGTCAACAGCAAACTCATTTTCAGCCTAGGAAAGGTCTGTACTTGTCTTTGTGGGAACAGAAGACTTACGTTCGTTGGTCCATGTGTTTTCCTACCACTGTGTTGTTCAGATTTAAGTAAACAGTGTGTTTCGGATTCAGCTGATCATCAGCCAGAGTCACCCCAGATTCTCAGGAAAGTTAAAGTTGGTCAACTTGGGTGCCCTCGATCCTGAAAGGATGGAACTCTCTCGCTAGTACCAGCTTCTCTGTTGGCATCTTTGAAGGTGTTTAACTCCTTTTTGAAACAATGAGATCATTATGGTGTGTTTGCTTTTAGGCGTGACAATGGGGCAACTGGGGGTAGAATAACAGAGAGATGAACTAAGGTTAAGCCCGGCTCCACCATTCCCTGCTCCTGTGACGCTGGACAAGTTGGGAAATCTCACAGGTAGAGGCAGTATTAATGGTCTTGACTTGCTAGTGGTGGGACCAAAGATAATTAGGGTAAATATAAGAAGATTTATAAATGAGAGTAATAAAAATGGTGGTATAATTTTTATTGTGAGTTTTTAATAGCTTTGATTCTCTCCCCCAACAAATCTGGTTCTCCCATCCAGTCTTCTGTGGCTCAGTAAGTGGCATCTTCACTCACACTGAAATCTGAAATGTTATTCTTAATGCTTCTCCTCTCCCGCCTGTCCATGGGCAAGTCCTGTGGGACATGGCTCCTAAACACACAACCCATCTAGCTATGCTGCACCACCTCCCTGCTACACTACTGGGCTTAGCTACCATCATCTCTTACCTAAAATTCCTTCAGCCTACCTGTTGGGTGTCCTGACACTGACTGGCCCCCACTGAAAGTCATATCCACTTGGTGGTCAGGGTGCTTTCTCTAAAGTGGAAGTCTGAGCCTCTCACTGGCTCCCTCTCATCCCCATTAAAACCTTCCAGTGTTTTTCTTGGACAACAGAAGGAAACTCATTCTCTTGACACATGGAGCCTCCTGTCTGGCATCTGTGCAGTCACTGGGATCTCACTGCAGCTGCCTGATGCTCACCCCACAGCTCAGAGCCATGTGCTGGATGCCTCCTCCACCAGACCTTTGCTTGGAAACCTTCTTATTTTTCAGGTCTCAACTCAGACATCCCATGTTTACAGAGGCCTTTCCAAAATGAAATATACTGAGGTGTCCCAGCATGTAGACCAAGCAGAGAAAGGGAGGTGTCTGGAAGACCAGCCATCAGAGCGGCTGCAGAGGCAACCGATGCCAAGGAGTCTATCGCACAGGGACACAATCTTCTCTTGTCTTTCTGCCCCTGATTCAAAGAGTAGCTATTATCGATTGTATTCCAAGCACAGTGCTCCTTTCTGAGAATGCAAAAATAAAAGATGGTCCTGCTCTAAAATTGTTGAAAGTCAAATTGGTCAAAGTCTAAGTCATCAGTATGTAGGCATTAAATTGCAATGTGAGAAATGTCCTGAACACAAGACTAGAAAGTTTAGGAGCACTTGAGAAGCCATCATACCCCAGGTATGGGAGAAGTGAGAAGCAGGAGCCAGGAGCCAGGCAGAGAGGGGGGAATAGGTGTGCCTCTGCAAAGGGCAGGTCTTGGTGGACAGCCAAGCACACATCCTGGCTGCGTGTAAAGACTGGTGGGGAGAGGAGAGCACACATGGAACCAGTCACCCCGCAAACCAATGGCCTCACATGGCCACAGAGAAGAGAAATAGGAGTGATGTCTTCGAATGCAATCTTTTAGAGAAATAAGAGCAATGCCATTATATGCACCAATGGTGGGCTCATTCCAGAAAGGTGCTTTCCTTAGGTGAAGAATAAACCCTTAACAGTGAAAACACTGATGAAGTTTATTCAACTCATAATCCATGTCCCTTTTGAATTGCTGGTGCTAAATAATATCTTTAAAAATAATATACTACAAAAATAATTTATGTCAGACTTCATGTAGTTCTATTTAGGTTACAGGCACTGTGTCGGTTGCTATGAATACCTAGAGGTAAAATCACCCATGGCTGAATTTCTAGAGTCCTAGTGTAGACCTTAGAGTGTAATATAACAAATGAGATACCTCTGTAGCCCTAGCTGAGAGAAACATCTTGGATAACACGGTTCCCAAGGTAATGGAGGCATAGGCATCCACCAAACACAGAAGGAGAGAAGGAATGCCCCAGATGAAGTTACAACACAAAAATAAGAGACCTAGAGAGAATGCGTGTCAGGCCCAAATACCAATAATTCTCCGAAGTGACACGGCTTTGACATTTCACAAATTTTCCTTGAGATGAAATAAATTCAGGCAGACCAACTATTCTGTGAGGTGTGAAGATAAACGCAGTGAATGGACATACACCTCCATGTCTATACCTGTAGCAGGGAAGCACAGAGCACTTTACAGGAATTTTACTAACTTTAACAATCCTACAAGGCAGGTCTTTCCTGCCATCTCCACCAATAAGGAAATATAATGCAGAGACCTGAACTCGGAAATGTCCGAGGTCGAGGGGGCTGGCGCACCCACCAGGGCCAGTCTGAACCTGCTGTCCAGGCCGCCCTGTCTCTTGCCACCACCTTGATTTCTGCCACACACACCTTTCAGGGAAGTGACCTGGGATTGTGCAGCAGCGGCTCTATCCAAAACACCTCTGTGAGGTTTGCAGATGTTCTACCTTCCCAGCTCCTGCTATGTGTTGTGTCTCCCAGTCAAGTCTTTCAACAGGTGCCAAGGTGCTTGCCTTCGGGGGTGTTTCTCCTCCCCCTGGGGGCAGAGAGAGGAGGAAGGCCAAGCATAGAGGGATGGGAGAGCTTTGAGAGAGAGAGAGGAGAGTAGTATGAGCTTCTGAGGCCTGCAGGAAGCAAATGAGAGGAGAATGGGACCAGGCTGGAGGTGACGAAAGGCCCAGGGGACAAAGGGCAGGAAGGCTGACAGAAGTGGCAGCCGTGCCATCATGTACTACACGAACACATGCACTACTGTGGTTTTTGACAATATTGTTTTGGCACTATATAATCATATTATTTCATTATTGTCTATATAAAAGTTGTCTAAAATATTATATATTATTGCACATAATATATAACTATGTGTAATAATATGGCTATTAATATACATAATGCCATGTGTTTTATGTCCCAGAGGTAATGTGGCACTTGTGAATTCTTGCATTTGAATAAATCATGTCCAGTGGATGCTAACATTGAAGAAAAGACTGACTTATGATACATGTAAAGAATTGAACATATGAGTGATTGAAGGTGGAATAATGGAGTAGTTTATTAGGTAAAAGGAGTGTATGTGAACCAATATGTAAATTTAAAATTTATGGCAGGGATCATGTGAGTAGCAGTACCGTAAAATAAAATTTCATTGAAAGGGAATTGGCTGAAAGCTGTATTTGCCTTTGAACTTAAATTGCCTGCAAGTAAAATAGTGAGCTAACATATGTCAGGTAGGCAATGATAGCTTCATCCCAAAGTATGTACCTTCCATATCCATAACTATATTTCAGACACTTATGGTACACTTATTAAAAATTTGACCATATTTTATGCCATAGAGTAAAGTTTAATAAGTTCTCAAATTCAAAAATGGTATAGGGCATATTCTCTGTCCACTATGTAATAAAATTAGAAACAAAGAAGTAAAGACAAAAAAACCAGCCGGGCGCGGTGGCTCACGCCTGTAATCCTAGCACTCTGGGAGGCCGAGGCGGGTGGATAGCTCAAGGTCAGGAGTTCAAAACCAGCCTGACCAAGAGCGAGACCCCGTCTCTAAAAAAAAAAAAAAAAAAGACAAAAAAAACAAAATTCACTAGAAAACTAAATATTGATAATTTGTAATAGAAACAAAAGTTATAACCGCATATGTAGTGGCACTAAATAAATAAAAATGCTTTGTGCAGATCTGAAATTTACCTTAAAAGAAGTGAAAAATCAAATTATATGAATAACATAAGAACCAAGACTGTTTTCATCCTGAATGAACCAAGCCCAGTAAGTGCCTAAACATGTACTTCCAAACCTTCAAAGAATAGAAAATTGTTTAAACCATATCAGAAATTAAAGAATGAATAAAATCATTGGTTCCTTTTCCAGAAATCAGCATATACACAAGCGAAAATCCAAAGTTCCAGTAAACATATAGAAAGATACATATTTCCACAAGCGATCAAGGAAATACAAACTGGAAGAATAATTAGATACCATTTCACAATGAAAACATTTGCTATAATAACAACAATCAGATAATATGAAAAATAGGCAGACTCACACACTCCTGATGGCAATTTAATTAATACAACCAATTTGAAGAACAATTTGGCAATATTTGATGAAGTCTGACGGTTCTCAGAAAGGGTTGATTTTACTCCACAGAGGACACTCGGCAATGCCTGGAGATATTTTTGGTTGTCACAACTCAGGAGAGATGATTTTGGCGTCTAGTGTTTAGAGGAAAATGATGCTGCAAAACACCCCGCATTCCATGGACTGCCCCATGACAAAGAATTGTGCAACCTCAAATATCAACTGTACAGAGGTTGAGAAACCTGGCGCAGAGAAACCTCCACAGGTGCATCAAAAAATGCGCATGATTTTTCACTGAAACATTTTCTGAATATACAAAAGAAAATAAATCCTGATTAGAGCAATGAAAAAATTAATCTAATTATAATCATGTAGAGTATTTTAAAACATTTTAAATAAATGAAACTAAACTATATGTGTTAACAAGAACAGATTTATGAAACTGCAGTTGAGTAAACAAAAGCAATTTGTTGAATGAAGCATATAATATAAATGAGATTTATACAATTTTAAAGAATAAAATTTATTAACTAATATTAATAACAATGTATTATTACATAGTTTTAGGTATATGCATGTACAATGTGAAAATTTTTTAAATAGACTGGAAGGATGATTATAAAATTGATCATACTTACATAATCTAATAAGGAAGGAAAAGAATGTATAGATGGGTTGTTGACTTTATCTGTGATGTTTATTTATAAAAACAAAGATCTAAAGTAAATATGTCCCAGTGTTGCTATTTTCACGTTATTAGAGAATGAAGCATTGGCTGTCTCTATGTTTTTCTGTACTTAAAACTTTTATCATTGTCAAAACTTTTTTAAAAATTAAAAATCCAGCATATCTATGATTCTAAGATATGAAAAGAAATAACAATAAAAGAATAAACAGTTATATGACTTATAAGGGCATAAATAAAACATTAGCAAATAAAATCTAGCAGTCCATTAAAAGATACTCCATGATCAACATTAGGAAATTTAATTATTAGTATATACCACATCAATAAGTAAAAAGAGAAAAATCAATTAACCATTTCAAAAGGTGCCTAAAAGATGATAAAAGTTAACTCCCACATCTTTTTGGAAATTAGAAGTAAGAGGAGTCTTTTACAAGAAAAAATCAAATTATCGTAAGTTGCAAGAAGACAACATATTTAGCTGTGAAATAGATCTGGACTCTTTTTAGCGTTGATCCTAAAGTTGTAATCAACACGATAAGAGCAGAAAGTAAAAATGAATGAAAATTATCAAGAGGGATAAGACTATAAATACCATTATTTATAAATAATATCATTGCCCACCTGGAAAAACCCAATGGCTCAATGACAAAGCATTTGTTCTGATGATATATTTAGCAATGTTTTAAGTTACGAAGTAATGCAC
Source organism: Cheirogaleus medius (assembly GCA_008086735.1). Classification (NCBI taxonomy): domain Eukaryota; kingdom Metazoa; phylum Chordata; class Mammalia; order Primates; family Cheirogaleidae; genus Cheirogaleus; species Cheirogaleus medius. The sequence continues at coordinate 5,540,434 of VBSM01000605.1, read as the reverse complement.
AAATTAAAAGATCACATATGTATCAGCCATAACAATTTAGATGCAATAACTAAATGGAAACAATTCTTTAACAGAGGTTGCTGAAGTATAAAGTCTATGTGAATAAGAATGAATCCAATAAAAATGTCCACAAATAAACTGCAGCTGTGCGAGGAGGAATTTTGATGCATTGGGCTCCAATTGTGAGTGCACACGCTTACACGTGTGTGCACACTGACACGCACACCTACTCATCCATCTGAACAGCTCCATTTCAACTGTTTAATATGTAGGAATTGCTTATAATTCAGATTCAGAGTGTTCATGATGGGAAAACTAACACCATTGCTCTAAGGTATTCTTGTCTGACTAGAAATCCTTTGTTTATATCTCTATCTATTCGCATTCAAGTCAATCTCCTACCAGTTCCCAGGAAGTCTTCTCTCCCCCAGGAGCAGCGCACTGCATGAATCTTGCCAAACAGTGAAGAGCAACGAAAGAATGAATGCCTTCGTACATTCTTTCTCTTGCTTGGGTTCTCTCTCGTTCTTATTCTGAAAGTTCATCCTGAGGGCCTTCTGTTCTTTGACTCAGCCCCTGTCCTTTGTAGTCACAGGTAGTCCCCTCCACCTTCCAAACACCAGGGTGCTCTGTGTATATCTCTACTGTGCAATTCATCCTGGGTTACATATTGTTTGTTTACATCACTATTTTCCCCAAAAAACATAAACCATAAGATTTGGGACCTTAACTTAATCAATTCTGTGCCCCTAATTTTCATCGACGCAAAGTAGGTGTGTGATAAAATGGATGGATAAACATTACTCCATTTGAGAACATCTGTGAGTGTTTCTGTGTAGATTTCTAGTTTTACCACAATGATCCCAGATAGGAATTTTTAAAATTTATTGTTTGAGACTTCTAATTTGCACAGCTTCAGATACATTTATTTTACCAGTTTGAAAAATCACTGGCCATTATCCCTGTGAATGTTCCCTCTTCTTCGTTTTTGTTTGTTTTTTTTTTCCTTCCTTCTCTTCTTTGGGATTCCTTTCAGACACATGCTGTTGTTTCTCATTCTCTCTCTCCTTCTCAAACTTCTCTTTCATATTTTCCTTCTCTGGATTGCTCATTCTGAACAGTCTCTGCAGTTCTTTCTTAGACTGTACTCATTCCTTTTTGAGCAGTGATTAGTGTGAAGTTTAACCCGTGTATTGCATTTTAATTTCAATAACATTTTTTTTACTTCTAGGAGTTCTTTGTTCCATTTCAATTCTATTTTTCTCAAATGTTGTTTCTTGTTCTTTTCTCATATTATATTTCCAGTTCCTTTTGTATATGTAGTTGTTTTTAATGTGCTTATATACAGTCCATAGCCAATAATGGTATTATATGATGTTGTCAAGATTTTACTATTGCTGCTTCTTATGTCTGCTCACGGTTGCTCTGGGGTTATTTCTCCATGTTTGTTTTCCTTGGTAGCTTGGCTTGAGTGAACCTGTGTGGCCTAAATCAAGGGTTAGCTCTCTAGGTATGATTCCTTTGGCTTTGTTAGTGCTCCAGGGGTGTTACCAACCTAGGACCATTTTTATGTTAATTCCTTAACTTAAAATGTCCTAATGACATGCCAGGTGTAGTCTAAGCTGAAACCCTTAAAACTAAGAAAGGGCTGGTCATGATTTCCTGGGGATAGACGTTTATTTTCTCACTCTATATCTACCCCAGGTAAGTTTCCTTGTTGTCTGTCTATCTGCGGGCAGATGTTTTATGGTGTACTCTCCAACCGAGGTAGTGACCTTTTGATGGTTCGGCGTTATGTAGTTTGTAGGGGCAATAATGTGCCCCCTTTTACCATTGGCCCTTTCAAACAGAGACCCATGATAATAGAATAATCCCATAAACATTGAGAATCAGGAGGTAGTCTTTCCTGTGTGGTCTAGGGACTGTCCCTTATTTCCTGAGAGGTCAACTTTCCTTGTAAAAGGCAGGTTTTCGGTTGAGCTGGTCCACATGGTCGCAGAAGTGGACTAAAAAGGTATTCTTCCCTATTAATAATAACATATTTGAAGAAATGAAGAGACTCTTTGTTTCTCTTCATTATAATCCAGAGTAAATGGTGATTTTAGGTTATTTTACTATATATAAGCTATCATTTATATATGTAGGATAGATCGTTTGAATGTATGTGTGTGTGTATATGAGATTAGAAACATTCTTGCAACAGCCCAGAAAACAGATCTTACTAAATTTCATTTCATCTGTATATATTTTTTTCTTTTTATAAGCATATTATGGGGGTACAAATATTTAGGTTACCTATATTGCCTTTGCCCCACCCGAGTCAGAACCTCAAGCATGTCCATTCCCTATGGTGTGCACTGCACCCATTAGGTATGTGTATACCCAACCCCTCCACCCCCCATCCACCTGCCCAACACCTGATGAATGTTACTACTATATGTGCACTTAAGTGTTGGTCAGTTAAGTCATTTAATACCAATTTGGTGGTGAGTACATGTGGTGCTTGTTTTTCTATTCTTGTGATACTTCAGTTGGTAGAATGGGCTCTAGCTCTATCCAGGATAATACAAGAGGTGCTGGATCTCCATTGTATTTTGTGGCTGAGTAGAACTCCATGGTATACATATACCACATTTTATTAATCCACTCATGTACTGATGGGCACTTGGGCTGTTCCCACATCTTTGCAATTGTGAATTTTGCTGCTATAAACACTCTAGCGCAGATGTCGTTTTTATAGAATGTCTTTTGTTCCTTTGGGTAGATAACCAGTAATGGGATTGCTGGGTCAAATGGTAGTTCTACTTGTGGCTCTTTGAGGTATCTCCACACTACTTTCCAAAACAATAAATGTTGGCATGGATGTGGAGAAATAGAAACACTCTATACACTGCTGGTGGGACTGCAAACTAGTACAACCTCATCTGTATATTTTGACACGTTCTAAACATTCTCGACTTATTTTAGAAATATTATTAGAAATAGCTAATCCAGTGCTTCATTTCATAGATAGATTAATCTAACATGCAACAGCATTTTAGCATTTCAAAATCCAAAACATTCACATTTTAAATATTGGTTTGCCTACTTGGACTTAATAATTAAAAAATCATTGCTATTTATATTACTATTCTATAAAATATATAATATAACATACTATATGTATATATTACTATATTTTGTCTGTACTTCTGTTCCCCCTGGCTGCCTTGTTTGGTGTCTCTGGACAGGTACTGTGATTCATTCATCTTTGAATCACCAATAATCCAAGTTCTTGGCACACATAGACACTCAGTGTTTTTGTTTTCTTGGCTGAAGTCTTACTATCTTGAATCAGCAGTTTATGATAACAAAGCCCTGGAACACCATCTCTCACAAGCATACAATTTGTTCAAGTCTGTCTTTATAAACTTCTCTGATTCACTCAAACAGCATAGACTACTGTAACAGTTACCTGTACTCCAGCATTTTCCATAGTCTAAATATTTTTTAAAATCATCCCTATTAGTATTAATCACTTGAGGGTGAGAACCCTGATTTATTCAGGCCTATGACCCAGTAGGGAAGCTTGATTGGTATTAAATTAAACATTTATAGAATGAATAAATTGATGAATGTACAAGACTTATTTGCTGTGATGATAAAAATGCTCATCCAATGAAAGAAATGAATATGCTGACCCAAATGGGAAAGTATGAAACATTTCTATGCACACTCATTGTCAAACATAAACACTGAATTTTTAGCATCCCACACTGAGGAAATTAATTGATGGTTGATCATTGGTGCCTCTAAACTGCCGCTTTAAATATAAGAATATTGTTTACCAGGATCACATCCTTATGTATAGTATTTGCTGAAATGCAACATAACATGTCATTACACCCTACAGCAATTTCCTGATCTAAATCATTATATAGATGTAGTACTGTTGTTTAAGCGTAATATCAACATTTTAAATGTCCTACATTAGCTGATGTTTTTAAATGGATCTTCCTTTCTCTTTGGCTAAAATGTGTGACTGATTCCATTTAGTGGCAATTTCAATTTCAGATGGAACAGATTTCCTATCTGAAAATGTAATTTCTTGGAAAGTGAGAAGGACATTTAGACTAGTTAGTGTTAACAAATCAGCTGACCAAGGTTCTCAGCCGGAGTAATCAAGACGCTTGATGCTGTGTTATACTAGATATTATTCCTCTACACTCTGCCTTCTCTAGATTTCTTCCTTCTCTGCTGTGACTGCACAGACAGTCCCTGCTTTTCATCTGTGCTTGTCACAGAACATCATTCTGGGAGATGAGATTTCAAAAGGAAAGAAAAGAAAGAGGCCCACTTCATTCTTAAATAAAACTTTCTGATATTACCTGTTAGTGTCCAAGAGGAAAAGGGAAACTACACTCTCGATTGCATTTGATAATGAAGACATGAAGACTATAGTTTTTAACTCTACTAGTTCGTTTGTATAACTTAATCCTCCCCTTTAAGGTTTATATTCCCTAAGAAATCAGAAGTAAATATCTACTGATTTATAAATCTTCCTAATTTTAGAAGCTTTTGTTTTCATAAAAGTTGAGATTTATTATTAACTTTTTGAAGTGTTCGATACCTTAAATATATAAATATTGAAGTTATTCAAAGCAGAAAATTGGGCTGAAAGGCATTATCAGACAGACTGTTAAAGAATAATGTGCAAAGAATCCACAGTACCACAAATAGATTTAAATTCATTTCTAAGGAAATATATACTTTATATATTTGAAAATTGAAGATGAATTTGACAGTGAAGATGCATCTGAGTTTATCATATATTTCCATATAATTTTATTTAATTAAAATTATAATAGGTGGAATTGGTATAGAGAACTAGAGTTATTTTCTAAATAACAATCTTGTGATAATATTAATAGAAGTAGTAATAATAAAAGGGTAACCTAATTTATACTTGGTTATAATATTGTTTCATTTTGTAAGTATGTGAGAAAAAAATTATAACAGAATATTAATTATTCCTCTAAGTTAACAAACATATTAAGCCCTGAATAGCCATGTCTGCTGTCTTGAAGGTTTCAAAACCCAACTTTTGTCAAATGAGTGGTAAATATTTCATATTGATTCAGTACCATTCTATGTTACTGATTGATCTGTAATGTTCTTGCTTGCATTTCTCATATTAACATCTCAAAATTAGAGTATTACAACTAGAACTGAAGCACATCATTCTGACTTTTACTGATAATAAGTTTTTAGAATTTTTGGCTTTCAGTTAATTTTTAAATATAAATACATAAAGACATTTGGTCAATATGCTTGGGCCTTTTCTGGAAATTTTCCTTGATGTAGAAATGCTTTTTGACCTAAAAGCACAATACATGTCTAGGTGCCACTTATTTGGAGTATTAATCCATTATTCGAACTTTATTATTGCAAAAATATTGTTTCATTGTAATGAATAAGTGTTTTAAATTAAGCATGCAGGAAGAAATATTGCAGTAGTTCAAAGAAGGTTAGAACTAAACTGAGAATAAGTGGAGTTTATTTTGGGTATTTCTGACTTCCTTTCAATGATTTTTCTTTTAGATTATCTTGGCTTTGTTTTTAAAAATTCAGTATTGCAATGTTATATGTAATTATATGTATGACATAATGTTATTGAAAATATATAGCATATAAGTAATCACAACAACAGGTTCAAAAGACATACTTGACTAGAAATTATTCAGAAATAGGAGCAAAAACAGGTCCAATAGAATAATAGGTCTGGGAGTAGAACCCATATTTTCATCCATTTTTTCTTTATTAAGATTAATTATAATTAAGTAGGCATTTTTACTCAGCTTTTGTATGAGAAGTGATATTTAGCAAGGAAAAAATGGAGTTATTTAGTTTTATTTACTTTATGAATCTATTTTTAAATAATTCCTTCTAATATCCCATTACTGACATCATTTAGTTACATACTTTGTCTTGGATAAGATTACTTTACTAGATATAGCCTACATTTTAAAAAAAGTTTTCTGGTTGAAAGAGTTTCCTGAATTTTACTTTATAAAACATTTTAAAAATTAGTGATGTATTTTTATTTCACTTAAGTTCTTGAACAAAATTCCAATCTGTTACAATGGAAGTGTTGATGTTTCGTATTAACGTGACAGAGAGGTTTTTGGAGTACATCCCGTGTGCCGTAATGAAACCAAGCCCTTGAGCTTTGTACACGGGATGTGTGTCTGTGTGCGTGAGTGTGGACATGCATTTTTTTGAAGATTAAATTTACTATTTGTCTAATTATCTTATGAGGAAGGGCCTTCAATCTAATTAAGTGGACCCTTTATATATCCGTTTACCACTATTTTATTAATTTTTCATTCCTTCCCTTCTTTCCATTTTGTCACATTTCTTTCCTCTCACTCCTAAAAGGATTTAATCTAGTTAATCATCTCTGATCATTTATTTGCATATTTATTTCTTATACTAAATTTTCTTCACTCAATAACATTTCTCAATCAATTCTTCATTATAATACTGGGGGGGGCATTGTTTGTTTTGATTTTGGCTAAAGGATGACTGACTTTTATGGCATTGATCTCTCATTGATTGTGAATATTCTAATCAGTGAAATTGAAAGAAATGAGAGAGAAATGGGGCAGATAATAGAAATAATTCATTTGACAGGAAATTAAAATTGTCTTCTAGTCCTACCAAATTGAAAGAGGTTGCCTGGTATATTTGTGGGCTACAGTCAGCATGGAATTTTTCACATAGAGCTCCATAAACATTTGATGGAAGTTCATGGGTGGGTCCCAGATGAACCAGGGAAAGAACCCATTCATCAGTAGTGGTATCAGTAACTGGGCAGGTGTCTGAATACATGAACTGTAATATTTACATATTACAGAAGTTTCCATGCGGGTGCTGGCCTTAGGCAGTATTTAAGGCGCAGGGTTATGTTTAAGTTTATCCTTCATAATAATGCTGTGGACATGACCATACTCAGTGCTGTTTGGTTACTTTCTCCCCACGGAGGACTTTGGCACCTGTTCAGCCTTGCCTACAGCATATTTGTATAGACAGGCACACTGCCCCCTTCAGTGCAGAGCCCTTGCTGACCTAGGGATGACATGGTATGAGTTAGAGAAAGTTCCATCCACCTCCCCCTCCTGGTAGGTGCAGGCCCCCAGGCCTTTACTCCTTAAGCTGGCCTTGTCATCATCAAAGCCAGACCAATTCACATATTCTGAGAAAAGCTTTTCTTTCTCTTCATTTCACTACTTGTCATTTAAATATCAAAGGCTCTGTGTGTGTTGCTGCGAAAAGAAAATGGTGCCCTTCTTTCTGGATACATGGCTGTGTTCATGCCGGACACAGACTCGGGGAGTGGGTTTCTGCTAGGGCTCAGCCCCCTAACCCTTGCCCAGGACCCTTTGTGCAGGATACAGCCACTCTGCTCCTGTCTCCAACTTCAGCTCTCCCAACTAAACGTTTTCAAGAAACATGTAATTGGCCACAGTAGCATTCACTGTTTGCAAGGTGGCAAGAGTTTAGAATTTGTTTCACCAGATGTTTTGAATAAGTATTCTGACCGATTAGAAAAATATGGACAAAGTATTCTGGGAATGTCACAAGACCCAAAGTATTTCTGAATGTGTAATTTGTTAAATGAATTCTGTTCTTTTCCTGAATTTATTAAATAGATTCTGTTCTTTTCCTGAAGACTACTGACAAGATTTTCTCTTTCCAAACAAAACAGTGTGTGACTAATATATTAATATTTTCATTGGTGGAGATTTATGTATCTGAACCTGTGGTTAATAAAGTCATTCTCATATTTCTTCAGAAGGGATTTAAAATTAGTTAATGTGTTCCAGATAGTTTGAAAACAATAAAGACAGGGTTTTCTTTTTTAGGAGCAAAGTGGCGGGGGGAGGGGGTGCTGGGCAAAATGAAGCCTTTGCCATACCGGTTAGCAAACTCTACTGTCTTTACTGATGTCAACTGTTTAATTTTGCCTTATCTGGCTTTTATTTACATATTAAATTTCACCAAGTAAAAGATAGCCTCACCCACAATAGAGAAGACATTGTTCTTTTGTATTCACACAGCATGTAAAAAACTGAGTAACACATTGTTTTTGTAGTCTGTGAGCCTCTGACTTGGTGAATGGGCTATGCAAGTTTGTTTTTAAGTAGTAACATCTTTTATTAATATTTATATTTGAACTTTCAATCCCAAGTGTGTCTTGGGTACTCATGTAGGCACCCAGGAGTCATTTCATGCACGCCCATCGCTGAGCCTGCTGAGCCGGGGCACAGTAGCACCCACGGAGACACACTAGGTGCGTGGGGCACAGGCTCTTGAAGTTCCATGATGGTGTTTTTTGCAAATGCTCATTGTATGTATTTGATATTCAAATCATATCTATTCCCAATCTTCAAAGTCATGCCACAGGCTGAGTGGTAGAATTTTAAATTTGCCCCTCTACATAGCACATCCTGAAAGAAATTCCTAGTGTGGACTCCTCTATCAACAAGGGAAAACCCTGTGTCATTTAGTGCATGGTTTAAGTCTCTCTCTGCATTCTCAGGTGGCATAGGAAACTTATGCCAGGACCTGTTTTCTTTGCCTCAAAGCAAAACTACCAACACACATACACACCTAAACTGCACATATGTACAAAACTTGTTAATATTCTGGCTGTGTTATTGACCCATTTTGGAAGATCTGTCATCAGCCTGCTACTTGTTATCAGGATTATAAACAAATTGGCACAATGGGATAGTTGATTAGACATAGCACATCGTCAACAGTTGTTGCAACCAACTTATTTTAAATAAATTTAACTTGTAATAAAAGAAACTTTCCTTGTCTAAAGCCCAAGTAGAATCCTGAACAATTATAACACGTTCATCTGGTTTTCTATTTTTTTTTCTGTAAGTGTAACAAAAGTATCCGTATGTTTGGAGAGGAGAACATGTTTTTTTTTTTCATACTGATGTATAAAAATTAGATTTATAAACTCAGTTGGTCCAAAGAAAGCACTGTTAGGTTTTGAGAAAAAAATAGTGTGAAACCCCAGAAAACCTACACAAAACACAAAACAAAACATCTTCTAGTCCAAATAAATGAATTCATCAATACACATGTTATAAGATCTATGCACAAAAGCAAAATCAATCACATATATTATTCATTATATATTAACAATGAACGTGTAGAAACCAAAATTAAAAACATAATAATAGTCTTTCAAATTTTTCCAAGAAAATGAAATACTTAAGCATATACTTAGCAAAACATATCCAAGATCTGGGTACTGAAAATGAAAAAAACACTGATGAATGAAATAAAAGAGACATACAATGTTCATGTATTGGAAGACTCAATAGTAAAGATGTCAATTATTCTCAAGGGGATTTATAGGTTTAATGCCATTCCTATTGAAATCATAACAATATTGAGACACGTAGACGAGCTTATTCTAAACATTTTTATGCAAAGGCACAGGTCCTAAAATAGCTGAAGAAATCTTGAAAAGGTAGAGTGAAAAAAGAGGACTCACTCTCCCCACATCAAGGCCTTCCCTGTAGCTACAGTAATCCTTATGGTGTGGAATTGGTGCACAGACAAACACATGGACCAGAGGAACAGAACAGAGATCAGAGAAGCAGACCCACACAAAGGTGCTCAGCTGACTTTTGACAAAGTTGCAAAACAGTGCAATGGGGGAAAGTCAACCTTTCAACAAGAGGTGCCAGAACAATTGGGCATTCGTAGGCCAAGCAAACAAACCAAAAACAACAAAACAAAGCAAAGCAAAATTATCACATCTTATGGAAAAATTAAAATGGATTATAAATTTAAATGTAAAGATTTAAAACTTTTAGGAAACAAAAGAAGATATTTGGGATCTAGGATTAGACAAAATGGTCTTAAACTGGACACCAGAATCAAAAAAGGAAAAAATTGATAAATTGTGCCCCATCAAAATTAAAAACTCTTGTTTTTCAAAAGGCCCCATTAAGAAGAGAAGGTAAGATACAGACTGGGAGAAAATACTGCAAACTACATTTCCAACAAAGGACTGATATTTAAAATATATTTACAAAATTCCAAAATCAACAAGAGGGGGAAAAATGAACCCTGTTCTTGTCTAATTAGAAAGTGAGCAAAAGACATGAAGAGACATTTCAGCAAAGACAAATACACAGACAGTAAATCAGCACATGGGAAGATGTTCAGCATCATTCACTGTCAGAGAAAGACACATTACAACCCTAATGAGATATCACACACCTATCATAATGGCTAATAGAAAAAATTATGACATCAAATTCTGGAGAAACTGATTCCCCCCTGCGTTGCTGGTGGGAATGAAAACTAGTACAGCTACACTGGAACGGAGTTTGGCAGTTTTTTTTATGAAATTAAAGATGCAACTGCCATCAGACTCCCCTAGTGCCCTCCTGGCGTATATTCAAGGGAAATAGGTCTACACAAACACCTGCATGTAAATGTTCCCAGTGGCTTTATCCATAACACCCCCGAGCTAGAAGCAGCCCAGAAGTCCCTCGCACGGCTGAATGGTTAGAAACACTGCAGGAGGTTCACACTGTGGAATACTACACAGTAGTCAAATGGAACAATTTTTATTTTATTTTTCATTTCAGTCACCACTGACCAGAAGGCACAAAGTGGAGCAATTGATCGATACACACAATTATCTGGATGGATCTCCAGAGAATTATGCCCCCATTTTTGATTCATAGTTTTGTAGAGTTTCTTTTTCTTCTGATACATAACTGACTTATTGACTTTTAGAAAAATAGAGGAATATGGAAAAGAACAATAAAGAAGAAAAGGAAAAAGAAATGCACCATAATACCCACAATTTGAAGAAAACCTCTGTCGATCTGTGTGTATATTCCTCCAACTGCCTTCCATCACTACCCGCCCGCCTCTCTGTTTTATTTCCTTGGGACTCTTTCAACTAGGTCAGAGAGAGAGAGAGAGAGAGAGAGAGAGAGATACCAGAGTTTCATGATTTAAAGTCAACCAAGGGAAAGTAAACTTATGCATAAGTCATAGATGTTGGAGGAGCTGGGTGATGAGCATGGTGAGGGCCCAGTGGGGTTGGCTGACTCTCTCCCCAGAGCCTGAGTTCTGCCCACACATCCCTACATATTACGTATCTGTTAAAACTATATTATCAGGTGGCACTTTATACATCAATTAGGACTTTAATGTGATTTGTCATTTTAAGAACATAGAAATTTATTTTTCCTAGAGTTTGCCTCAAGGAGAAATGGCCATGCTTAAATAATTGGCTAGAATTTAGAGAGAAGGAATGAACAAATAAATAAATAAGAAAAAAATAACAGTAGTATAGAGAGGCTTTTGCTGAGGAACAGTATGAACAAGTCTTCTTTTAGTTAGCAATGCAACCAGACATTTACAGTCAAAAAACCTCTTCACTTATTAAAAAAATATAACTATATATAATTGATAACAATATTATCAAAGTTTATACAGAATGGGATAATTTCTACAGTGTTTTATTCCTTTTTTCTGATAGTAAAACTTAAGAGCCTTTTTGGTAAAGCCTGGATATTTTTTTTTTAGAAATAGGGTCTTGCTCTCAGGCTGGAGTGCAGCGGCACAATCATAGCTCACTGCAGCCTTGAACTCCTGGGCTCAAGCGATCCTCCCGCCTCAGCCTGCCCAGTACATGGGACTACAGGTGTATGCCACCACACCCAGATGATTTTTTTTATTTTTTATTGAGACAGGGTCTCACCATGTTGCCAAGACTAAAGGCTGACCTTTCCTAGAGCAAGAACAGCAAGCTCTTCAGTGTGTCTCCCTCCCCTTCCTGCAGAAAACTTGTCACTGAGCTTGAGAAATACTGGGGTGGGGTGGGGGGCAGAGGCAGAGGATCAGGTGTGTGTTGCTTCACCAATGACTACCTTCATGATCTTAAAAACTTTAGTTTCCTTATTTCTTAAATAGGTAAAATAATAGCTCCTTCCTTTTGTGAGTCAATGTGAAGACTGACAGAGTAAGAGCCTCTGAAACAGCCAGTGGAGCGTTTGGCCCATAGTATCAACAAATATCAGCCCCTGTTACCTTTCCCTTTGAGTAGACGCAATAGTACTAATCTGTCTTCAGATTCTGTCAGTGTTCAGCCCACATGTACATCCTTTTACCCCATGATAGAAACAGCATCTAGAGTATTCCCCTGATCTGCCAATTTTTAAAAATCAAAATAGCAGTGACTCTTAACAAGTGACTATCTCTGAAACCTCTGACTATGGCCATTGAGATATCTATATGTTGCCAAATGGTACTGTTCCAAGTTATGTATGAGGTAAAAGGAGATGATTAAGAACACAGATTTAAGCTCTAGATATGTGATTTTAATTCATAAAAGAAATTATATAGAAAACATTGACTATTGAGTTCTAAGATTTGAATGCTTGGGGTCATGGGATCATTGGTTATTAAGTGAACGAAGTTCACTTAAAAATAACAAAGGTGTCCCAGTTAGATAAAACACTTGCTTAGATTTAGTGATTTTCAACCACTATGTTGAAATTAGGGAGAGACCATCAGTGGAGTTAAAGCTAGTCCAAAGGGAAGTCCATGACCCGTTAACCCACCGTCATTCTTACCTATTTTAAAGGGTTAAAAATAATCTGGAAATGCCATTTGCTATATTATATGTACAGTTGTCAACTTCCAGTTGATTCACATTGGGATAAAACAATCAAGTGCAAACTGTGATCTTTTCCTTTTATCCATTTATTACTTTTATTTGTCTGAGAAGAGCAGTAAAGCATATTTTATGACTTAAAATAGTCTTCATTGCTAATAGCATTTGTTATAATTTGTCAAATGTTTTTTTTATTTTATTTAGCTTAGTTATGTAATGGATTAAGAGCTTCATTAATGATAGAGCACATTGCCCAAAACTTCTGCACATGTGCAAGATACAGTCTTTCCAGGAAATACTCATGGTCTTGTATGTGCTTTGCAGTGTGTGTAGAAAGCACACTACACACAGTATCTCATGTGATGCTCACAAAAGCACTATGAACTAGAAATGGGGGATTTTTTACTCTATTTTTACTCTATTTTAGAGATAATAAAATGATGGTTCAAATGGCTTTTTTGTTTTTGTCTTTTTTGGTTTGTTCGTTTTTAAGAGTCAAATAGTATTCAGGTCTGCGGATTCTTGGTTTCAATATTTTACCAGGCATATTTTTCAAGTATTTCTCTGCCCTTGTGTGAGATTTCAGGATTGAATACTGTCAGAGGAAAAATTGGTACTTGTAATCTCCAAAAATTATACTTGTAATGTTTCTTGTTCTGTTACTAGCCTTCTCATCTGAAGATACAGTTTTGTTGATAACGAAGAACTGTATTTCTAGTGAAATCATCCTAGATGCTATTGACTAGTGGGTGAAATTTAAATTAAAATACATTGTGTTCTATTTTTTTTAATCATCTTCATGCTAACAAGTTTTCTGGCTGTAGAGGAAAATGCTCACAAACAGTCTGAAGGCATCTTTCTTTCTATCAGGGAAACTGCCCTTCCAAATTGTCTATTTTGAATTGATTCCCTCCTGATCTATTAAATACTTCAAAGACTTGTCTGCAACTACCAGAGACACTTCCTATGGCTTCTTCTACCCAGAACTTAACTGAAATAGAAATGCTGTTTTGTATTCATGTCCCCTCATGGAGCAGGTCGTGGCTGCTGTAAATTTTGGGCTACAAAGTCACATAAAATGGGGAATGGGGTGATTTAAAGAAATACTTGAGGTAGCCGTGGGGGGAGCTTACTAACTGATTCCTTCTCAAAAATTTTAAAAGAAACAGTGGCCTTTTGAGTATTTGATTCTGTAATGAAAACAGGAATTAGCTGTTCTTTGCAAGAATACAAGTGGCCCCTTTCAAAGGGTTATTAACTTAAGTAATGATCAAGTCAGTGGGAGAGAAGAGACCACGTCAGGAAGATGCATGGAAACCTGCTGTGAGAACCAGAAGTACCAGAGTGGTTACAAATTCTCACCATGAAGCCTTTTAGTCACTAACTTTGTGTAAAGAGTAAGCAGAAGGACTCGGACTATGACAAACCCACCTCGTATTGATATTGTCACCCTTGGCCCTTTCCTTTTACTCCACTGCCCCAACCCCAGTTTGCCCATCCCACATCAGGCGTCAGAGGAGCCCTGGAGAGAGGGACACCCCCGTGCTGGGCTCCAGCCCTGCCTGGCCACTGCACAGCACCAGCGACCCTACGACCTTCCTCAAGCCAGCTTCACCCCGTCATGGAAACCTCAACCTCTTTCTCTTCTAGAAAAACCACAGCTGCAGAGCAGGGGTTCCTCTATGCCCGAGAGGTGACCAGCCTTTGGAGACGCATTTCTTGCCTTACCTGGCACTTGTCTCGGAGAGCAATGTCGTTCCTGAGTGGGAGGCAGACCCTCCCTGCACTCCGACTCCACATCCTCTTCCTGCCCAGCAACCCATCTTCCGTACCCCGCCCAACTTCTATCCAGTGTGTACCTGCTGCTCCCTCAGCATATACGCATTCTGGAGCCTCTCCCACTCCCCTCCCCAGCCGCTAGGCTGGTCATTTCTTCTCTTCCAGCGGAAACTGAGGAGAGTGAAGTCCTCACAGAGCCCTGCGAACCCTCCCACCTGCAGTCTGCTTCTCCACGCAACTCCAGCGAACGCCACCCGTCAAGGACGTGCTATCAGTCAGTCTTACAAATACACTAGCCTTTTGTTTTAATGACTCTGATTTCTCTTAACATTCCTACTCCCTTCCTGGACACTTGATTCTTTCTCCAGTCTTAAAACGTGAGAGTCTTATTTCATGTGAGCTCATACGCTCACCTAGTGTCAGTACTCTGCACGTTGATGACTTCTAGATTGTATGTTCTGGTCTTCTCTGAATTCCAGATCCTTATAGCTATTATTTCTTTGAACTTCACTTGAACTTTAACAAGTAGTTTAAATTAACATAATATAAAAGGTACGACTTTCTCTCTCTAAAAACATACTTCTCCTCTGGAGAATGCCCTCTGGTTGATGGGCCCACGACCCTTCATTTCCATAGACGGAAACTTGAAAGGCATCCGGAGCCCTCTCTGTCCTCCTCCCATTGCGTGTGTGTCCCCTTGTCCCGCCCGTGCTATCTTATCCCTTCCTCTCTCTCCCGCACATCCTCTTCTTCCCCAGGGCTGGCCTCTCACTGATCACCTGCTCTCCCTAGTTGCCTTCTCTCTTTTCAGGTAATCTCTCAGAGGGTACCAGGATATTCATTCTGAAATGCCAACCTGATTGTGCCACTTCTTTGTTTCAAGGTCTTGAGGACTGTCCAGTACTTCTAAGACATGGTTGAAATTCTTTCACAAGACACACAGAACTCTGGCTACGTTTTCCAACTGCGTGGATCTTTGCTCATCTCACCTCTGGCTCCAACTTCGCTGACATATATGTTCCCCATATGTATCCTGCTTGACCTATTCCATGTGCCTTTGTATGGGTTGCTGATTATTCCGGGGCCAGCCTGAAAGCCTAGTATTTGGTTGACAAATTCTTAGGTGCCGACTCTTAGAAACAAAGCCTGTTCCCGCTCCAAGCTTTTCCTCATCCTCCACTTCTGGGCGAGGTCCCCTTCCTACATACTCCCAGACACTTTGAGTTTATTGCTATTGTTCTATTTTCACACTGCATTGAGCTGTCTTTTCTCCTGCCTCTGCCCCGGAATATGTTATTTTGTTGTTGTTGTTGTTAAGGTTCCAAGGATGGGCTCTTTCTTTATGTTCTCAGCTGCTCAGCACTGCCTGTCTTTGGGAGGTGAGTCATACGTGTTTGTTGAATGAAGGGAATAAATCAATGACTTAATCAACCACCTCATAATTAAATGATACTGACAAGACAAGACAATAAATTACTGTAAGTTAAGCATCTTTAATGTAAATATTAATTGCAAAGCATATGATACGACCTGCCAGATTTCTATAAGAAATACGTAAAACACTGTGACCTTCTCCCTTCACAGGGAAGGGCAAAGCCAAGGTGAGAGCCACGTAAATATGTAAATGTGTTCTGGTACAACAAGAGCTATTTTTTTT
The DNA here is from genome assembly GCA_008086735.1 of Cheirogaleus medius. NCBI lineage: Eukaryota > Metazoa > Chordata > Mammalia > Primates > Cheirogaleidae > Cheirogaleus > Cheirogaleus medius. The sequence goes on along the minus strand of VBSM01000605.1, from coordinate 5,524,292 downwards.
TCTTTTCCTGAAACATCATGTGCTATTATGTACCCAAAGCTTTGTAAACACATGGGTACACAGTGTCCAGGTGATTTCCATCATTGTGGAGACCAAATATGGCTGAAGTGACTTTTATCCACTGACATTTGACTACAAGCCAAGCCATAATGTTGTGTGCTTTTAATCTCACAGGTATTTGAACCAGACCATACGGGAAGATATATTAACAGCAGAGCATTCTCTGAACAGGGAGAAGTTAGCCGTTTTGAAACAAGCCCTGAATGTAGTTGGCTTCAGCAATTTGGTGAGTCACATCATAAATATTTCACTGAGCAAACCAACCTTCTACTGATTTATAAAAGTTGTTCATTCATTTACTGATCCTCTATTATATTCCAGATGTTTCTGTAGACACTGATGATTCAACAGAGAATAAGCTCAATCCCTCCCTGCTAGAGTTTACATGCTAGTGGAGAGGTAGGCATAAAGCCACGTGCTGAGGAAGAGGGATGCTATGAAGACAGAAAGATGGAAGGAGAGAGTGACAGGAGTGGGGTGTTGTTTCCAAGAGGGTGGTCAAGGAGCCCTTTCCCCAAAGTGATATTTATATATACTAACACACACACACACACACACATATCTCCAAAACAGATCAAATAACTTTATATTGGCCAACCCATGGGAAAACTGATAAATCCGAGGTAACTGTTTACTGTTAAAAAAAATCACTTGAATATCAAAGTATTCAGTTTATTAAAGTGTCTTCTTGAGCAATATAAATTTTTTTATTCCTAAAGAATTATCAAATACCCACCAGCGGTGAGGTTGAAGAAGTAAATTTTTATTATTTCTTTATCTTAATTAATGTAAATTTAAAGAGCTGTGACTAGCTGGTGGTTACTGAACTCAGCAGCACTGGTCTAGTGAATGAGAAAGATGAGAAGACTGAAGCCCTGGGAGAGACCTCTCAGAGCTCCCGCTCCATCTCCAGGTGCGCTCCACCTCCGACAGGCCCGTCAGTGTGGTAGCCGCGTCTGGATGACGGCCAAGTCCTCACGCGAACTAATGTAGCAGGAGTGACTCTCGTGTGCCAGCAGTTCACAAATCCAGATTTAGTCGCAGATGTAAATGTGTTCCTTTTACTTTTCTGAGACCAGGTGATTGATTTGGGTCTTTGTTTTTTCCCTGCCACACAGTTGTGGGAAGGGGCAGCGGGGGTGGGAAGTGGAGGGAAGGTCTACACAGGGGAGGGCTAGAAATGTGACAAACCCTAAATAAGTCAACTCAGGGACACTTTGCTTCCCACCACCCACCCTCTATTCAGAGGTTGGAATTCCAGGATTATCCAATCTATGGTGTCTTGTTCTTTTCTGCTCTGACTATCCGATCCGATCCCTGTATTTCCAGCTGTTACTGACTCCCACCACGTGCGCTGTGCTGTCTTTGCGCTTACTGTTATTGTAGTTTTTCATTTTTATTTTTTCCCTCCCTCCATGCCTGACATTTCTGCTTCCTTACAGGAAATGGGGACAGAGATGAGTATAGGGAACCATTCTACGAAAATGCCAGCTGCTTGGAAACAGGGCTTTGAAAGTCCATGATGGATCTTCAAAGGCAGGGCAAGCAAAATAATCTTTCTGGCTAAGGAAGCAAATAGAGAGTCCAACAACCTAGTAAAGGAAATATGTACATATTGACAAAAACACATGAAATTAACCCTTTCATCTTGACCCTTTGGAGTGACCTGAATGGTGACAATTTAATCCACTTTGGAGGGACAGATTATGTCCAGTAAGACTTGAAGGCAGGAAGTTCTGGGCTGGTGAGGCTCTTGCATCAGCTGTGGGCCTGAGGGGTCTGGTCACAGCGGTGCCTTCACCTGGGCTGCTGTAGCCCAGGTGCACATCCCGCCCTGTAGCCAGCCCTGCACTGCAAGGTCCCTGAGGACAGTGCACATTCTTCTCGTCTGTGTATGAAGTCCTGTCTCACGGGGCACCAGAACATTTCATGAAGAGTTACCAGATTTATTAAAAAGGAAAAACATAAGTGGTCAAGTACTATAAGAGGCTAAGAAAATGTTATTTTATAAAGCATCACTGAATTAAATTTGAAACACTAATTTATAATTTAGGAGTTACCAGAAATGTTTTTTAGTATGCCACATTCATAGAATATCTTTATACTTGGAAATTACTTAGAAATCATTCTTGTCAATGCTCTTATTTTAAAAATGATAACATCATACCTTTATGAAAACTAGAAGTTCTGGAGGAAATTCATGGAAGCCCGAAGAACTATATTCTTTCAATTGTATACTTATAAAGCAAGTTAAGAGTTGTCCTTAGAACAACTTGCACAGTAGTTATGGAAGGAGCTTTTTTATTTCCAAATTATAAATTAAGACACTCAGAATTTAAAAGGCCATGTCAGTGGCTCTTTAAAGAGCTCAATCTGTTTTCCTACCAATATCATCATGCTCAATATTTGATATTCTAGAAAAGCATACTTCAACTTACAGCTTTTTCTTGATTTTTCATTTTTTGCTCCCAAAATCACTGTCCAAATCCAATTCTAAGGTCTAATTTATTTTTTTATCTAGTGTTCCAAATTCTCAGATATTCTCTTTCAGCAAGCATTCTCTACTTCCTGCTACCTTCTGCTCAAAGATAACTCTTGCCAAGTCAATTTTTTTCTGCATTTTCCTTAAAATACTTTTAAAAACAATTAGCATTTTGTTATCTAGCCAAAGTTGTTTTCATTATGCCTCCTTTAGTTTTCCAGCAGAAGTGAAAAATTCTGTAATCATCATATCAGTTTATCTCATAAAAGCAAGAACTAAGACATGGAACCCGTAATATAGGTTCTTGAATGATTCAGCCTCAGCAACTGCAAAGTCTAATTAACTTCCCTGTGCAGCTCTGAGAACACAGAGTGAAGTCTGATTTTACAAGTGACATCCAGCCAGTCAGACCATTAAACTGTTATTCATTTTTGTTATGATAGTTATCTGGAAGCTGTTAATTTAAATGAAAATATCACTTCCCTATTCTCATGTTTAAGGAACAAAAATGTTGATTTAAAGGACAGTGTAATTAATTATAGGTTTTTTATTTTGAGGCAGAGATTCGTAGTTGTCTCATTGAATATTTAGGATCTAAAAAGTCATAACCCCACTTATAGGAAATATATCATTTTCATAACCTACTTTTGGATTTTTAAAGGATTTGTCTTTTAATCTTTCTTGTAAACATCCTATTCATGTTCTCTCTTTGTAAAACACATAGGAAGTGGAGAACTTGTTTGTAATTCTGGCGGCAATATTACACATTGGCGATATTAGGTTTACTGCCCTGACTGACACCGACTCCGCATTTGTTTCTGACCTCCAGCTTCTAGAACAAGGTCAGTGGAACACGACCTTCTGACATTAGCCTCTCTGATGTGCAATTTTACAGAACTGCCAGTAGATGGAGACACAGTATAGAAAAGACAGTTGGCATAAACCCTTTCCTGGAACAGAATTCAATGAGGGGGGGAAAAAAACGTTCACTTTGTTCTTTCTTATAAATGGTTATGGGAATGAGTAACAAGATGTACTTTTATGTTCCCATTCTGCACCCACATTAACAACATTGATTCTTCAGCAATATTTGTGCTTATTTATATTGTTCTAGGCATTCTCCACTCCACCCCCAGTACCCAGTATATTTGGGAGGCATGTTATTAGCCAAACATTTTAAACAGAACATAATTACTTCCTTTCAAAGATCTTGCCAAAAATCTCTCTCTTTGAAGTTGCCTTGTTAGTCACTCCCAGATTTTTTCAAAATACCTTAAAACCACAGATTGTCAATAAAAAACTTATCTTCACCTATATCAAAGTGATTTAACCAAGAATTTGCAAAATAATAATAATAATAATAATTCCATGTCTTCTGTGATGACAAGGAGGAAACAAATCTGCTGTGATTTAATGCACAGAGCCTCAAGAACTCATTAATGTTTTGATTACTCTAAGATGTTTCTCTAATTTGAATTTGACAATTACAGTGGCAGTTCTTTTCTTTAATACACATATTTCCTAATGTACATACATGAAACTTATAAATGATGACCATAAATGCAATGTTCTTGTTATCAACAATGCATACTAACTTTATGTTTATAATGCTGCTTTAATTTTAGTGGCTGGAATGTTACAAGTATCAACAGATGAATTGGCTTCTGCCTTAACAACTGATGTTCAATATTTTAAAGGTAAATTTTTCTATACTCTGACTTTCATTTTTGTGCAATCTGGAATCAAATATGGAAATTCAATATAACTTTGCCTGTCCCCACTTAGTGAAACTATTTCTATGAATGGAATGCCAAATGAGAAAAATGCTATGTATCTGTTGGTTACATGATATGACTCTATATTGTAAATTCTATGCTCTTGAGAGACCTGTTTGCCTAACTGGTCACCCTCTCTAGCTAATCTGTAATTTTAGATACAAAGCCATCAATCTGAGATGATTTATTCAGATGAAATGTTGGATCCATTGGCCTGTGCAGGGAAAGAACCAACCTTTCCCTCTACCCCATGGCTCATAACAAGAGCTGTCATTTATTGGGCAAGCATAAACTGACCAGACTTGTTCCAAGAGCTATAAATGTTGTAGTTTTTGAATTCTCACAAATCTCTATGAGATGGGCATAACCATTTCCATTTTAACAGATGAGAAAACTAAGATTCAAAGAGGTTCAATAACTTTGAATGCCACATCACTAGTAAAGAGCAGGTTTGGGAGTAGCACTCAGTGTTGCCTAGCTCTCGGACAACATGCTTCATCTCTGTGCTGCATGCATCTGCTCAGCAAACAAAAGGAGTGGTTTTCTCTCATGATCTTTAATTATTCACTATAAATCATGGCCTTGCAACCTTCTTCTTTGTTGTTATTGTGAGGACTCATCATCCATCTGATCTTTTTTCTCTTAATCGCCACTATTCTTCCCTGGTGTCTCTATTGGATGTACTTGCAGGCATTTAGGTAGGTGGGGTATGATTTCTGCCTCACCCCTACTCTCAGAATTCTCCTTCCATGCTCCAGAACTTAGTGAATCTCCCCATTATCCACTCAGCTGCCTTGATACCTCTTTCTCTTCCTCCATTGAACAGGTCAGACACAAGCCATTCAACCCCATAAATATATGTCATTCTTACCACCTTACCTTCATTTCCATGGACACTGCTGAATTTTTCATTCCTTCCAGGATTATAGCAAGAGCCCCTTGGTTTATCTATTATCTGTCCCTATTGATTCTCTCCTTCCACACTGCTTCAGAAATAATCTTTCTGAAATGCAAATATGATTTTAATTTGTGGCTAACAGTCTTCCAACTTTTCCTCCTTTAGTGGAAAGCCCATTACTTTAGGAAGGCATAAGGGCCTCTTTTATTTTTATTCAGGCCATATCCACTTTTTGTGCTTCCTCCTTAGTCATTTTTCTAACAGCAACCCTGCATTCAACCACGTTAAGCTTCTTGAAGTTCTCCAAATATGTTATTTTTTTTCATGCCTTTTTTTTTTTTTTTGAGAAAATTTGAACTCACCATTAGTATCTACTAGAATCTATAATTTATTAGGGGTAGGTCCCTCTACTTACATGTTGGTGACCCATGAGAACTCCTCAATCATGTTGACCTTAGGGGCCTCAAGGCTACAGTGTCATAAATGGCACGCCTGTTTTCCCTGTGTCTGTGTGCTGTTCCATCTCAATGGCCTTGACCTTGTAGCTCTTGGACTACATTACCTGCTGTGTTTTCTTTTTTGTTTTTTTTAAATCTCAGCCAGTCTCAGCAGCAATTCTCCTTCTTTACCTATACCTCCAACTGATTGAAAACCATTTAACCCTCATTTCACATGACTGGCTCCCTGTTCAGCCTGAGAGGCAAAGGTTAGTCAGTTTGGCCAAGGCCATAGCATGTGAATCCTAGACTCTCATTCACTCTCAACTCTCCAGCAAGAGTGAGGTGATAGGCTCAATTCCAAACCATCCTCACTCATTTTTTTTCTTGGTCCCCTCTCTATTCTATTCCCTTCTAAAAACCTTATCACTCAAGAGTTCAATCACTCTCTCTTTGAGAATGACCAAAATTTCTGCATTAAGGCCCAATCCTGTTTCTGAATTCCAGACCCACATTTTGGTTGACTAGACCATTTCTTTGAAAATATTTAAAATATGACTAATTTTCCAGATGACCAGGTTTCCAAATGCCTTAGGACGATTCAGTATCTAAACCAGTGAGTTGTTATCAGAGAACTTGCCAAGAGGGGCCCTGTGAAGAGTTGATTTCTTAACTGAGGCAAAATTACTCAGCCTTCATAAAGGTCAAAAGCTCTGGTCAACATTTGTAAGAAATAACGTTGCAATGTATATGACATTCATTTTAGGAAAACATTTTACATAATAACTGACAGAGACCTTCTCATTTATGGGAGTCGTAGTATGATTTTTAACATCCTTTGCTGTATGTGGCTGGGTGGGGAATAAATAGGGTATGCCTAGTTTTGTTGGCTTCTGAGTGAGGGAAACCCTTTTCCTTACGCTTCCTCTTCTTTCTACTATTTTAGGAGATATGATAATACAACGGCATACTATACAGATTGCTGAATTTTACCGAGATCTCTTGGCCAAGTCTCTGTACAGTCGTTTGTTTAGCTTTCTGGTGAATACCGTGAATTGTTGTCTTAACAGTCAAGACGAACACAGAAGGTAAGAGTTGATGGATGCCCATCCTTACGTGTGGTTATTACTGTCATAGACAACTCAAAGGCTCAAATCTTAAAGTTGCTTCATGATACAGTGGGACCCATAAGTTAAACTTCATTAATATATTTCATTTTAACAAGGTAAAACTTGAAGGGTTTTATTGATGATTCTTTTGGGATTTAAGCTCCCTCTGCTAGACACCTACCCACTCACTCTGCTGAATTAATCAAATCATCTCTCAGGCATTCTCTCTGGGCTGAGGTATGTAAGGCCTTTTGTGTGCCAACAAGTATTTTGTAAATCTAGGAATAGGACAGTCTGAGAAGATCTGAAGCACTTAAGTTTATTGAGTAGCTCGCATCTTTCCCAGAACAGATTTGAGGATATGTTTCAGATTAGTAATTCTTCCCTCTTGCTCCTTCACTTGTTTTGTGGATTATTTGACAAAGGGTCTCTATGGTAATCATCGTGGCTCATACTCTAAATCATCTCAAACCATAGGTTTTCAAGGCAACTTGATTATGTAAAAATTATAGATCTCCATGACATTTTATCAGTGGAAAATTATTATTTTTTTTGTCCCTAATGATGACCTCAAGCAGACAATTGCAAGCAAAAATTATATCCCAAAGTCTTCACATGTCTGTTTATCTTTGAAAGAAATCTTCTGAGAATTTCTTTGTTATCCATATAGACTTTTTCACCAAATTCCTGAAAGTTAATGCCTTTAGAGGTTTCTTGGAAACATTAACATTAATATGCACTTATGGGAAAGTTCTTAAATAAATATAGACATGTCAGAAGATTTCAAAGACAAGGGATACTAAAATTTTTATTAAAATGTACACATATAAAATCCCACTGAATGTTAATCAGCATATTCAATATAAAATCTGTGATTTGAGGGTGGCTATGGCATAATCTATTTCTCAGCAGAGATGCCTTAGTATTTATTATGGTGAGAACTCTTGATTTTGCTATTATTCCTTGTTATCATTTAATTTGTGATTTTTAAGTGTGAAGATTATTCATAGAATGATAGTGATATGCTAAGTCTACAAAATTAACCATATATAAAATTATTGGCAGCTCTGCTAAAGATGACATTGAAAAAAATTAATATATAAATCCAACTGTCCATAGAAAATTTTAGAAAATTTTCATTTGACATTTAAATCTTAGGGAGCCTTAAATTTATATAATTAGAAATACTTACATATGATCTAAATTTTTGGCTATGTACACACACACATAAAGAAAAATTATAAACATAAACCATAGAAAATATATTATGTCCCTTTGAATGGGAATATTGCCACTGTGTCAACATGTAAATTTATGAGGGTAGTCTTGTCTTTTAAGTTTTTTTTACTAAGCAAATGAATGAGGACAGGGATTAATGAGAAATTAGAAATGAGTTAATGTATTGTTTAGTTTAACTTCTAAGAGACAAGATTCTTGTTTGAGTCATAACTCTCATTGTTCCTTCTCTGTTTCTACTGTGGGTCACCCAAATCTTAATTTAAAGCCCCAAATAAGGCAAGCAAAGTTTATACTTGCAGTATTTCTAACTCATTGAGATTCGTGGAAAGTTTAAGTTTTTGCACATTTATAGACTCATTTCCTAAGTCGCAGAAAGGTCTCAAAAATTTGGTTAACTTTAGAAAAGGCTTTTGTTGTTTAACCAAACTCCAATTTTTTTGGAATTTTGGAATCATGTCAAAAAAGATTATAGAAAAAAATAATATCCCTAGGTTAAAGTTGGAGAGTTCATAGACACATTTTTCAGACTAAATGTATTTTTTTGTAAATTTTGCAAGAGAGAATTAATATAAATAAGAATCACTCTAACAAGTTATAAAGGGTAAACAAGTGAAACAGAGGCAGATAAAATATCTATTCTCGAAACGATGGATTTATTTCCTGGATTCCGGTAAAATACGTACAATGTTAATAATATAATACATTTAAAATGATTCTATTTTCTCTACCTAGATCCAAATAAGTTTGCTTCTCAATGAAAACTCTGGGGTATAGTGCAGATGAAGGTGATGATTACTTAATTTAGACGAGCAAAAGCATTTGCTGTGTTTGCCTGGTCAAAATCGAGTCTTGACGGTTAGCGTGTGGGCCTCTCCCAGGACGGTGCCTGCTGTGGCTGTGACTTCTGTGCAGCTGCCTGGCCTGGACCCTGCAGATGGGGCCACAAAGGGCCACATTTAGTGGTCAGAGATCTTAAAAAATCGAAGCACACTGAAACTTTATTTATTAGGCTTAGTTGAAAATGATTTGGTCCAAACAGGTAAAAAAGAATAATAATAATAATAGTAATAATAAAAACAAAACAACAACAATAATAGAATGATAATATAATGCCTTTTATTTGCTTAAAAGTTTTTTGTTCACAAAATGTATGCATATAAATTACCTTGGGAAGAAATCCTGTTAAATAGCTAAAAATGACACATTTTATTCTTGAAACAATGACTCTAGGAAAATGTGAAACACAGTTCACAAGTGTGAGCACTGCCTGCTTCCTCAATTCCCCTTTCAATGCTTTTTTTTTTGGAGAAACCCATTTAAACAGCAGAGGTTAAGTATTTTAAACATTTTCTGAGGCATTTCTCTTTCTAAACTACGATATCATCACTTCTAAAATGAAGGATATTGTATATCACTTAACTTTGTATGAGAATGCCGTCATTATAAAATTCATTCTTCTACTCTGCTGCAATGCAAGCACAATTGCACTCTTTCCCCTTCATCCTGGTCTCCCACAAGCTGCCACTCTCTGCATGGCTCCTTATAGAGTCCTCACCCACAGTTTATTGCTGTTACTTTCCTGCCACTGCAGATATTCCTGTGCTCAAGTTTGCTGGGTGCTAGCTGGCGTGATCTCTTGGGGGTATTACCTAATTGTACCCATTTTCAACTCTGATTCTTAATCTATTGAGAAATAAGACAATGAGGTAAGGCATGTGGGAGTCGAAGTAGCCATTCGATGAGTGACAAGGCAGACACTAAAGGATGCAGCTTACACTGCAAGCAAGTTGCTTCTGAGTGCTGAATGGCAGATGCAGATGGCCTTGCCTACCGGGTCCCAGGAAGCCCAGAGCCCAGGAAGACAGCCCTGAGCCATCCTTGCCAGGTCCCCTTGCAGGCGCCAGGGCAGTAAGTCACTCTCCAGAGGCCAACACGGGGGCAGTTGAAGGGGTTTCCTTTTTATGGCTGTGAATAAGCATCTCCACCTAACAAGTGTGGATGTTAATTCAGAGTCAATAAGCTTGAAAGACAAAGGCCCATCTAATTCAAGAAGGTCTGTGGGCTGGGCGACTCCTATTTTGAGTGATTTCAGTCTGTTTTTCCGAGTGTTTTCAAGAGCGTAGAGCTGAACCTGTCTGGCCACCAGGTACCTGGAAGACCCTTTTAATTTGTTCATAACCTGCCATCAGTTCACATTAAATTGATAATATTTAATAATTAAAATATGATTTTAAATGGTATCAAATCATTTCTAAAGAAAAACTAATAAAGTGTGAGCTGACATTTTTAGTATTGTTTGGCCTCAACACCTCTGAGAATTGTCAACTGACAGCCAGTGACCACCATAGGTATAACACAGTCCTTGTTTAACCGTTTGGAAATGCCATGTATAGATTCCTATAATGTCACATGTAGAACATTGGCCACCGCTGATGGGCATCAGAGACCTGGACCTTTGGTCCCATTCGCTTCGCTGGCCAGTGTCCCCGCAGTGAATCCCAAGTGTGTTGTCCAGTCTCTTCCCACGGGGACAGCCGTTCTCCCCAAAGAGCCATCATCTTCCCCAGGTGCTTCATTAATTCCACTCAGACCAAAAGCTGTGCTCTGCTCATTCTTATCAGGAACCATTGTGCTGGCTGCCAGGGTTTCTTCTATGCTGTTGTCATGTTTGGTAAGGAAACAGCAGCATCATGTGGTTTCCCAAGTGCCTCAATCACCTCTGTGCATGGTTACAGCAGACAGAAAGAAATCCGGGATTGTCAACTCTTTTCTTTCTATAGCTCAGAATGGGTATCTTTCCAGGGTTTAACCACCGTGCTTCAGAGCAGCATCACACGAACGAGCCCTGTGGGATCAAGAGGATTCTGTATAGATTTTTCTTAATACTTCTACTCTTGTATAGTTTATTTTACGTCATTATTTGAAGACATCCTTTTCCATTTTGTGATGCTGGTTCGCTGTTTATAATATCATATTCAGAATGGAAAGGCTTGCTATTAAGTATTTGTTGTTGTTTTACTTAATAAAACCGCAAACCTCTGAATGAATAAGGTTGCTAGAGAATCACATTAGAATCACCCTTGATCTGAGAGGACAGCACCAGCACCGTGCACAATATTAAGGTGGCTGCAAGACATATTTATTGTTGTGTCAACATTACAAGCAGAGCTGCTCACAACTTTTCAAATGTGTAGTTGCATTATAACTCACTTTGGTGTTACCAAATTGGCCATTGTAAGTAACCACTCTCACTTTTCTAGGTGTAACTATTAAACTAGTAAGATTTGCAGTGTAATGAAAGCATATCTTCTTGTGCCCACCTCTCTTTAAAATTTTTCAATGGGGGTAATATTAATATTTCCCTGACTCTGAGAGAAAACTTAAGCAGGTCCCAAGACTTTTCCGCTCAAGTTTTATATAAATCACAGCTCTATGAACCCTTTACTCCCCAAATATTCAGCATTTGAGCAGAAATTAAAGGTGTCCAAAGGTAAGCATCCTCTCCCCCTCCCACAGCCGGGGGCTGTGTGTGGCAGCTGACAGCCCCCGGGAAGCGTGTGAGGAGCGCTGCGGCCCCTGCGTGGAGCCTGTGCCTCCAGCTCCCGCGGTGAAATGGGGCACAGGAACAAGGACGTGAGGAATTCTTGGCTCCCGATTGACTTCGGGAGGTTTTCCTGGCCACAGAGGTAGTTATCCCTGGCTCATTCTCTGTGGTTTCTCATAGATTCTCATTGCTGGGACCCCTTTTGCTGCAGTCATCAGTTTGTGAGAAATGCATTCCTCCCCGCTGACCGCTCCCAGGCACACATGACAAATAGTTTGAGTCCCCACACCTTCCTAAGGGCTAAGGGTGCCTCTCAGACAGGATCTCTCCGGGTTGAAGGTAGAGATGCCGTGAGAGTGGGATAGTGCCTGGAGGAGATGCGGACATTTCACTAGCTCACTTTCTGTAACTGTTAAATAAAAACTATGCTCTAAACTGTATTTAATTTTTATAAAGGTTATCATCCATGTCATTCTGAAATGAGACAGATGACCGTAGACACTAAGATGTAATGAATAATAAATTTTTTAAAAAGATAAATATATTTTGCAACTCCTAAAATTATACCTATTTCCTAATGCAACACTTATATCCCCAAGATTGAGTTTAAAATGTTAAGTTTAAAGTTATTATTTTTCCTAAATTGAAGCCTTCTTCAGAGTTTTGCAAATAAATGGAAGCTTGGGCAGGTACAAGGTTATAGAAAATTTAGAAGCATTCTCCAGATATCTTCAGACACCAAAACCTGTAATTTATTTCAACTCATTTTCATCATTAGTTTTGAATAAAATGGTGCATACATACACACACACATATATGGGCATATATAATTATATACATATATATATGAGAAATATAATCCAGGGAAAATTTTCCTTTTTGCAGAAATAAATACCCTAAGAACAGGTAGATTGAAGTTAGAAATAAATGAGGTTTAAGAGATCACCCAGTAATCCTGTTGAATGGGTCTTGAAGGTATACTTTCATTTATTCATTTATTCATTCATTCATGTCTACATGATCTGAAATCTACATTTTTGGACAGCACTATTGGGCATGTGAATATATTAAAATAAATAAATTGAGTTTCAAACATAGATATGGAGGTTTTTTTGTTTGTTTTTCACCGAGCCTTCAGTTTAAGTATTCTTATGTTATATTACAGTCTTATAGTATTTTTGATTAATTTTATTAATTTTAATTAATTTAATTTAATTAATTTAATTAATTTTTATTAATTTTATTTTATTTATTTTAATTAATATTATTTATTAATTTTTATTAATTTTATTTATTTTATGATTAATTTTATTCAGTTTCCATGAGGTACTCATTTATCCAAGCCCATTCTTTTGACACCAGGTTGCAAAAACTTGTTTGTTTTTCAGAGTTATTTGAAGGTTAAGAGTGTCATTCATAAAGTTGTTATCACAGCATCTGACACAATGAGAATGGTTGTTGTAATAATAATAGTGATGGCAGTGGCTGGTAAGAAGGCTTCTTAGTTTATATTACTTTATTTATGGGGAAGGAGATAGTTGTAAAAAAATGCAAATGGTTCACAGGTTGGAAATCCAGGATGCAGTCCAGCTTCTTCCTTTTAAATTTCACTCAGTTATCTTGTTTGTTTTAGATAATTACAGATAGAGTAACTGTTTTGTTCTTTAGAGATAGAAATAGCCCTATTCCCATACACTACTAATATATATATATAGGGGGTTTTCTTTCTTTTTTAGATGTTTTGCACAGGTTTGCTTAGTGGTAAGCAATGATAATGGATTTGCAGTGATTGGTTTCCATACTCTTTCTCTTTCTATTATGACATAGGTAGGTAGGACATGTGTGCAGCACACCTGACTAGGATCCAGGGCACAGGTAGTGGTCATTAATTGTTGCAAAAATAAGATCAACATGGGTTAGAAACACTGGTATTTCCCAATCAGTAGGTTTCTTGAGGAAAATATGCTATGGGATGATAATAAGTCCCACCAGTGTCCATACATACATAGTACCTGAACGATGGGATGCTGTGCCTCCCATGAGGTGGGGGAGGCTTTGCAGAAGAGGGAGCAGGTGCAATGTAGAGACAGGGACCCTGTGGAGCATCTGGGAGCAGGTGGGAGAAGGAGGTTAAACAGGATTGAGGGCTCAAGGCTTCAAAGTATGAAGGTGACAATGTATTATGTGGGCACCAGGGGGTGGGTCGCCATCCCAATAACTGTCCAGAGTCTTTGTTCTCGGCTCCATAGGTTGAAATTAATTATGGAAAAAGAAAAGAAGGCTATTGAAAAAATATCAGCAAGTATTTGCAGAACATTTCACTTGTGAAATTTCTCAAACTATTACATCTCCTTTCTGCTACCAAGTAGAACTCTAACATGGGTTTAAATAACAGGAGGACGTATTGAACACATATTACACCAATGAGAAAGGGAACATTTCTAGGAGAGGTTGAAATTATTTTCTCTTAAAGTTATTATTTGTTTACTTCACTAATCAGTTCAATGATTTAGTTCCTGAAATCATCAGTAAGACATTTTTGCATCTTATCTCATTTCTAAGTTTACCTGTTTTGATTATAGGAAAATGATTTTAAGTCAGTATAGGATTTCCTAGATGTCCAGAAAGATTTTCATCAGCATATGCCAAATGGCCCGTGTGTTCAACAGCAGTCTCATTGAGGTAATTTGTAAAAGCTGGTAATGTTAACAGTGGAACGCAACTTCCCAGTGTCTCAAGACTAATGACTCAACTCTGATATGAGAAAAAAAAAAAAGAAAGAAAAGATCACATTCAACAGGATGTAAACCGAAGGTGATGTAATGTATTAGGTGGGTACATTCATCACCAGCATCTGACAACACTTTAGAGAATATGAATGTCTAAATGAACGTAGAGAATCTGCACTAATAAGATTGCAACAAGCAATTTAATATTTTTCAAAAAATTGTACTTCTTCAATAGGTGAGACTTGTTATCCTTTTTTAATTAGAGGGAACAAATATTTTATATAGAGAAAAAACAATTATGGCCTTGGAGAATTCTGCAGGCTGGATTAAAAGAGAAACTCCCAACAGCATTTTGGATGGTCTGTGTCTGGTCTCAGGTCTGTCTTACTGAGTGGCACAGAGTACAGTGCTCTGAAAGTAAGGTGAATTAACTCGTTAAGTGGATTAAGTTAAGTTGGCTTCGGTTTTCATTTCCTAATTCTACATCTTGGTTTTGTTCTAATAAGAATTCAGTTTGTTGTAGAGCTCAGTTAAAGTAAAATAAAAAATAAATAAATAAATAAGAATTCAGTTTGTTTATTATTAGTTTAGTTTTGATATGCAATGGTATATAGGCACATGTTTTCTGGATTTCCAAAGATTTTAAATATAAGAGACAATTTTGCTGTCGATATTAAGCGACAGACATATTTCCTATAATTTCCATTTTTCTCTGACTGATGCAATCAGATAGTACTTAATATGCTTATGAAATGTTATAGTGTAACTCAAACTTTCCTAAGTAAAGTCTAATTTGGTAATTTCATGAATGTCATAAACATGCATACACACAAACACATGCATACACACCAGTATAGTATTCCATATAAGATCTGGGGATTAGTTGACCTCCCCCAAAATTCATATTACTGGACTATAAATCTCTTAATTTGTTGATTAAAGAAATTAATACATTCTGAACCGATCCTCAATGTCAGTCCTGGTCGCTTGGTAATTCTTGAAGATTTGTAACTCTAAATCTTTTTTTTTTTGTCATGATTTTGTTGACTTTTTAAAATTAATAAATTATCTTTTTATATTTTAGATCAAATTTATGATTTTAAAAACATATACTAAGATACCTCTGAAGAGATGAATAACATAATTTTTGAAACACTAAAATGACACTAAGCATGTTAGTCTATTTTGTAAGATTATTTTAGTAAATTAGAATTTGCATCTATAACCAAATATTTTTTAAGGATCTTATCCCATTAGGAACAGTAAACCAGGAACTTAATTTATAAAATGCTAAGGAGGGAACATCTTTCTGCTGCATTGCAGTCAAGTCACTGAAATACCTTTTGCATTGCATTTTATACCTATATTATTTGCAAAGATCACCTATAAAGATGGTACCTAGAATCTTAGGACAGTTTTCAAGTTTCATTTCATAGGTTTATTTATGTATTTGCTTTCTGCACAGGGGAATTTGCCATTACTTCTGGGGCACAGATTACCCATCTTTTCTCTGAAATTCTTGTTATGCTTACTAAGTACAATAGTGACTGGAGATCCAGCAATATGCTTTAGGCTTGTGATACTATTTTTTTGTTTTTTTATCGAAAAGCCCACTATTGTGGCCTTCAGAGTTTCACCATCTTGCCATGTCTTACAGGGTGCATTGGCCTAAAATTCAAGTCAGGTGTATGTATGTGATGTGTGAGGCCTCTATGTGTGTGCATATGTGTGCAATTATTTTGTTCTCAAATTGTTTAACCAGGAAGGTTTTTTTTTTTTAATATCAAATACAATTTGTGACCTTTTAACAGAAACAGAATGTAGCCATAATAGTAATACAATGTTCTTATAAAAGTATAATTTATCTTTTACAAGGAATTAAGGTCAACTGGGCAGGTTAACACTTTAAAAGTTTGAAGATTATTTCTTCCATTCAACTTCCCAGGTGTGTGAGAATTGTCCATTACTAGGACTCAAACGTTTCCAAAGGGTATAAATACTCAGTCTCCCCTTGTCACAAACGGTTCTTCTTCACTTTGGATGAAGGCTTGCCATTATCCCTCCAATGGGAGTAAAGTGGGTAGTGAACCCTCCTTCTAGAGACAGGTGGCTGGGAAAAATTTTAATGAAAAGAAGCAGCATGATCTTTCAGAATATATGTGCCTCTCACCCACCATATGAAATGGAACTTGTATAAGTATTGCCTAACTTTAAATTTAAGTGTTTTCTGCTCTTTGGGATGTCATTGACTAGATGATCTATAGTGATTCTTAATAGGGTGGTTGGGGTTCGGTGGTAATTGCAAAACAGAAGAATATTAAAACCACTTTAAGTTTTTTTTTTTGTTTGTTTT
>VBSM01000605.1:5415539-5499328 GCA_008086735.1 Cheirogaleus medius | reverse complement strand
TGTCTAATAGAGTTGAGATTTCTGCAAGTAGAAGCATACACATGGTTCAGTGTTACCTCTTCCGGCGCATTGCTCCCAAATAGACTGGACGCTGCCCGAGGACAGGGGCTGGTCTTTACACTCTCAACTGCTGACAGACTGAAGAGCAGAGGAAGCTGTACTATGCTTTTTAATTGGCAGGTTGAAATAGTGAGGAGCTATCTGTAGGCTTCCCTTTCAATTTTCAAAATAGTTATTTGAGCCCTTTGTCTTCTCTCATTGGCAAAAGTTGACATGACCAGATACATCATTCTTACTATACTGATCTAACATCAAAAAAGGCAAAATAGGATTAATTATCCTCGGCAATTTCCACCATGGGAAGAGCTAGGCATTCTGGGAATTCTCCTAAATATCTGCTGAATTTCATAGCTCATCCTTAAGTCTCAGCCAGCAGCTCTATGCAGTCTTCTCCATACTTCATCATGAAAACTTTCCCTCTCTGCTAATGCAGCCTCTTTACTGTATGTCAAACTGGCTAAACTCTGATTGGCCCTCCCCAACCCAAATTATGTTAAAATATATCAAATCTAATGGATCTCTGAGTCTTAATAGAACTCGTGGGGCCACTAGTAATGGGTGAATTTAGAAGGCTGTAAATGCTCATAACCATGACCCCGGTTAGCTCATCTCTTTCAGGGACTCTATCTTAACAAGCACAACCTCCAGAGAAGGTCTGCAACTCCATGCAGAATCTAGAATCCTGCCTTGTGGCAATTCCAAGCCACACACATTTGCATAGCTGGCTTTTTTTTTTTTTTTTCCAGAGAAGCATGTGACTGGTAGAACTCATCGATCCATTCACAAACAGGGAAAACTCCCTTTTCCATGGTTAGTAATCAAACCTCTTCTCTGAATATCACAGAAATCTCCCACTTGGCCAGCCTGGATTACACACTTCTTTGGGGGCCCTGCCTCTGTCTCTGTCTTTCTGATTTTCTGGCCCAAACCAGATGCACATAATTGGGTTTTGCACCTTTTGAGTTTCCCTGTTTTTTTTCCCTGAGTGTACCCTGACTGACCTCGGCCTATGCACTGACTCACCGTCTTCACTGTAAACCACAGGTTTGTGGAAAGCCAAAGCGTGAACTATAAATATCTCTCAGAGTTCACTCTCCTTTCAAGCCTGCCCCCTATTTTAAAGGCATCTTCCCAGCCTTGCCGAGTTAATCTGATCCCAAGTCCTGAATACATCTGCAGAGCCCTGTCCCATAGTCATCTACAAACTGACTCAGACAGAAAGGACAGGAGAGGTATCTTTTGGATCTAAGACTAAAATTAACATTTCCTTGAAAAAAACAAACAAGCCATAGAATTCCTGCATCTTCATTTAGGTTTTATTTTGACATTGCCAATTTACAACAGTTAGTCCAAATATAGTGCTGCAGGATCCTGGTTTAGAAGTATGTAAATATAACCACTACCTGTTACTGTATGGCATGTGGAATAAGACAGTTGCCCATGGACTTTGAAATAGCAAGAATAAACCACGAGGACTGAACATCTGAGTCGACCTCATATCTTGCTGTTGTTTTGTTTCAAAGCTTTGATTTACGGTGTGCTTCTTTGGTTGATATGCCCGGTGAGGAAATCCATCGCTCCTTACAACAATGTTCGTCAACCAAGGAGCCTCTCTCTTGTCTCTCTGACTCAGTTATCTAGATAATTGGTTGAACACAGAAACTACTTCTCTTTATGTTTGTTGCAGGGAGTAAAGTCATTGGTCTAAAGGCATCCCTGAGAAATGGAACTTGGCTTTCAAAGAGTGGTGTGTATTTACCAAAAGTGTCCACAGACATAGGGAGGAGGACAGATAAAAATCTTAAACATAAATGAAAAAAATAAGGGAATAAGTACCACTGTAATTAGATTCAATTTCAAGAAGAATGTATTTCACCTCTTCTTTAGGCTCTGGGCCACTCAAACATCTTGCTTGCAATTTATTTTCCTGCTGGTATCTTTATTTTAGTAACTGGTGCTTGAGCACCTTGTAGTAGACAGGTCAATCATAGTAAGGTTCACTATTCTAACATCGTGTTTGACTTGGCAGTGCCAAAATAAATATGCATTTAAAGTGCTTCTCATTTAACAAATATTTAACTGGTAATCTCTATCCCTCTGCATAGTTGTGATCCAAGTGAGCATACATTTTTTTTACTGTTTTATTGAGGTGTAACATAGCTAAAATGCATGTTATGTGTACAGTACAATGTGTTTTTACACATGTAACACGAAAATGTAACCTGTACACAAATTAAGATGTAGAATACATCCAATACTACAGAATGCACCTTCATGAACTCTTTAAATATCTGGTTCCTTTTGCTCAATATTATGTATGTGAGATGTGTATCTAATGTTGAGTGTAGCAGAAATTCATTCTTATTCTACTCCGGTGTAATATTCTTTTGTAAAAATATATATGAGCATACCACTACATACTATGACTTATTTATTTTATTATTAACAGGTACTTGGGTTGTTTCCAGCTTTTGACTATTATAAATAAAGCAGCTCTGAACATTCTTGTGTGTGTGTGTGTGTGTTTTAGTGGACATATGTACTTGTTCTCTTGTATACATGCCCGTGAATGGAATTTCTGAGTCATTCAGTAGTCATGTGTTTAGCTTTGGTAGACAAAACCAAACCATTTTCCAGATTTCAAATTCAAGCTACTACCAGCCATGTATGAGCATTCTAGGTGCTTCACATCCCATAATACAGTTTCATATCCATCTCATTTCCCTTGTGATAATGATTTGCCTATGTCTCTATCCATTCTTCATAACCATCCTTTTTAATAACTGCAAAATACTTAGCGGAGTGGTGGTGTCATATTTACTTAGTGTCATATTGACTTAGTCATTCTGAAATGAGAGTTGTTTTAGTTAGAAATACATGAGTTACCATAAATTAAATATATATAATTAAATTATGTGGTAAGCTGGGTTGATTCTTATTTCTAAAGCTGCTTTTGGTAACAAAACATACGCATATATCCTTGTTATAAATGCAGCTCTTAATAAATAAGAATGTATATTCATTAAAAGTACTAAGTACTCCTGCTTTTAAGCTGTGAGTTGTATCTTTCGCTGAAATGAAGGATAGAAATGATGTTTCATTAGTTATTGATGCGCTGCCCATTTTTTAATCCCAAATAGGGACAGTTTACTTCCTGGTTTCTAAATAAGGCAGAAGTAGACTTGTGCACATGACCAGCACTTGGGAGAAGTTTCACGCACTTCATAGACCCTGCAGGCAACAGACCTAGAGGTCAAGGCCTGGTTCACAAGCTTGATCCGTCTAATACTAATGTGTGTTAGTATTACACACTACGTGTTGTCCTTGGGCAAATTACTTCACTACTCTCCGTCTCAGTGTTCTCCTCTGGAACACTGGAATGATTGTAGTATTTATCTCAAAGGGTGGTTGTGAAGATCAAATGAGATGAGGCATTTTAAAATGTTCATTACAGTGTTTGGTACACAGTGATCAATAAAGTGTTAGCTCTAGTGTTCATCCTTATCCTGGGGTTTGCTTAGATATCCAGACTAATTAACTGCAATCTTCCTCTCAATGGGTCTCCATTTTTGTACTTCCTAACTTACATTTCCTGTGGGAGGAAGTGCAGGGAGTGACTGTGTTTAGGAAAGATGTTGGTTTGCACAATACTATAAAGAATTAAGAATTAAGATGGTTGCTTTAGTCATCTCTCAGCTTCTAGCTTGACTTTGTTAACAATTGCAAGCACTTTCCATAATTTATGGCATGGTTTCAGAAAGTGATAAGCCTCAAATACTTTCTTCAGTCAAAGAATAAAAGGGAGAAACCCCCAAAAGTATGCAAACCTGGGATCCCACTTCTCCCTCCAAGTTCCTCTTACGGGAACCCCTGAGAGGTTGAGATAAGCTAAGGAGTGGGCAGAGTCAGCCTCCGCAGTGAGTGTTCCCGGCCCATTAAAAAAACAGAACTTATTTGAACTAAACAAATCAGCATGTTGAGGGTATAGCTGGTGAATGCCATAGCACAGCTCAGCGTCCTCAGGTCTTCCCACCACTGCCCTCTGTGTATGTCCAGCTGATCCCAAGGGCAGTAAGTCTGGGCAACAAGATTGCTCAAGTCTGGGTTTATATTCATTCTTACCCCATCTGGCGTCCTACTGATCTATGATCGGCCTAAGAGGCTGACTCAACTCTAACTCAGTATCTAAGGGTTTTGTGCCAAAGCAAGGTTAAGCTTTTTTCTAAAGTTACTAAATACTTAGGTAACCTTCCCCCACCCTATACCTACACACATGAAAGGAAACACCAAAACCAAACAGATGGCTTGGCATTTAATATTTTGCCTGATATAAAAGGTTTATAATACTAATATACTAATGCAAACTGGACAGTTTTGTTAACTATCAGGAAAGTTTTCAGGAGAATTTTAAGGCAGAATTGAACTGTAATAGACCATCTCATTAGTATGCTAATTTTGCATGTTAGAGTGCATCCTGGCTGGTCAGATGAACTGTTTCTGTTCCTCTTTGCCAGAAATTGAATGTTGAGTCACATGCCCCTGCAGTAGGAGTCAGATATCAATAAAGGATGACAGCGATGCTGACTGCTATATAGTAGGGGCATTTTGCTAGCTAAACGTTTTTGTAACTATCCTGCCCAGGTTGCTATTACAATAATAGACATGTATTTCATTCAGTCATAAATGATGAAATAGATTCTTTAAAATGACCATATTATGTCTCCCAGTAATTGCAAAAGTAGTCCTTAAAATGCTTTAAACTTGCATTTAATTTTTCTGTTGACAATGGATTTTCCTTTCCCCCATATTTGGTAAACCAAGTATGTTTGGAATCAGAGTCTATGAAATGTGAAAAAAATTCATTTAAGAGGAGTGTCCTTTCAACAAAAACATATGCTACTCCAAATTACCAATTCATACATTACTTTCCCCAATATGAACCAGAATCCTTTAATGTAACTTACTCACACATGCCTTGGAGGCCAAGCATCTCTATTTTGTGTGTCGACACAAATTTGTCATCCTTCTGAGGAGGGGAGGTGTGTGTGAGGTGACATAGTGTCACTGATATCTCTTGTACTTTTCCCAAAATTCTATCAAAACTATGTGCTGTAATTATAGGGCTGCTGCTGCCAAGGTCCGCTGGGAACTGAGCAGGGGAGTCTGGCATGAGAGCCTGAGGCAGAGCTCCTGATGCAAGTGCACAGAGGAGACACCTGTGCTTGAGACCGGTACCTGGCCTTTGGGAAAGCCTTTCTCCCCTGGGGTTCCCTCCTGCACTTGCTGCATCTCCTGCCGCTGGCCAAACCAGACACCCATTTCCTATTGCTTCTGGGCTCTAGCTTCCTCTCACTGCCCTTAATGTTATTGGTATCCTTTTTCTCCACCAAATCAAAAAATGCCACAACATATATCTAACCATACATATTTTTAGATAAAGCGTTTTAAATAAGGTTAATAATAAAGATTATTATAATACTCAGTATAGAACATTTAGAAAATTAAGAAATTACCTCTAGCATTACAATTCTATGATATCTACTGTTAAAATGTGCCTAATTTTTCCTGTGCTATGGATTTACTTTGTAACATCATTCAAATTAACCTATAAGTATACAGAAGATATGCACTTTGTTTCCGGTTTTTTACTTTTAGATAATGTCATTCACAAACATTTTCCATGTTTTCATATTGTCTTTATGTACACATCAGTTGAATATTTGCTGATTATAAAAATAGCAGTGTTTTAATGTAGAAACCTTACAATATGGGGAATAATAAAAAAAGTAAATAAAAAAATATCTATTTCCTCTTTTCAGGCTTGATTTCTATCGAGATCTTCTAGATACATAATTGAGTTTTCTCTTTATTCAGAATTTATATATTGCTTTCTGTTAAATGGACAGTTTCTTTAAATTAATCCACTATAGAATGCATGCTATTTAATTAATTATGGTTTTAGTGTAGGAGATTTATTATTTCTTTTTGTTGTTGATATTGTAATTAAGTTAACAATGAATATCCTTGTACATAAGTCTTAATTGCATTTCTGATCATTTTCTTCATATAAATTTCTATATATGGAAATATTAGTTCAAATGATATGAACATTTCAAAGCTTTATGCCATGTAGCCAAATTGTTTTTGAGGAAGACTCTACCAAGTTAAACTCTCAAAAAAAATGTATGGGAAAATATCTTTCTCATTCTAGTTTTTAAAATATTATTTCTTTGCAATTTTAATGAGAATGATACTTTCTTATGCCTATCAATCATTTATATTTCTCTGTTAACTGTTCTCTTCATTTATATAGTAAATTTTAAAAAATATTTCTTAAAAAGTTAACTCTCACTTATTGGACACACACTATATATTTAATACTAGCTATTTTTCTAGAACTTTGGATTAACTCTAATTCTAGCAACAATCTAGATGGACAGATTTCACTTGTTATCTTATTTTTATATGTCATGAAACCACAGCTCAAAAAATTTAAGTAACTTGCCCGAAGTTATCCAACTAAAAAGTGTTTGAACCAGGATTCCTACCTGAGACTGAACAACTCCAAGTTCATCTCTAAGCTGCTGCGATAGAAATAAATCATCTCATTACATGGATAACACATATAGACACTCACACATATGCTCACAAAGAATCAAAACAAAGAAAGAAATCATCCTAAATCTCAGCACCATTGTTAGCACTAAGGGAACATCATTCTCAACATACTTTGTGCATATTTTAAAGAGAGCAGGATAGAAAAGCTAATGGATGGATGTCAAATGATGAAAGACAGGAGAGATGTATCAGTAGGTCTGGAAAAAAATCTATTAAAATGAAAGGCACAGCACATTTTATTTTATTTTATTTTATTTTTTTATTCCATTTTGTAATGGGGGTACAAATATTGTTTGGGTTACATACATTGCCCCTCCCCCCCTCCCCCCCACATGCCTGCGCTTCAAGCGAGTCCAATCCCCAGGTGGTGCGGATGGCACACATTATGTAACTCTACACTACTTCCCCCCTCCCGCCTGCCCTCAATAATTCCTCTAATGGAAACTTAATTTTATTTATATTATTTATCCTGAAAAAGAGTTAAATAGTTGTAAAAGTGTTCATTAATTGTATTATCACAGCTTTAAACATTTCTTTTGATTTTCCTCAAAACTGAAATAAGAAAAAATAATCACATTTGTGTTCATACCTTTTGATAGTTTCTCGTCCTAACATTTAGCTCTCTAATGCATGCAGAGTTTATTTGGGCACACTATGTGAGTCACAAAGCTATCTTTATTTTTCCTTCTAAAAACCTAAATCAATTAGTTAGAGACATGCATTGGATGATTCTCTCTTCGCCTTATATTCTTTGACATATTAAGTTTGTATTAAGGAATTTTTAAAAGCTCTCCTTCTATGACATTTGTATCTCTACCATATACAACAAATGATCTTACAGGCAGGATATTATAGAATCATTACTCAACATTTTTAAATGAAAATAATTGTTATTTAAGTGACATACTTCAAACTCTCAAGTATCATGAGTGTGTGCTGCTTTTAAGAAACAAGATACAGGTGCAAATCCAGAGGTGGTTGCCAATTTGGTTCTACAGTTTGGACAAAGTAAATGTAAAGGAAATAAAAATTCAGCCACCAACAACAATAAGGGGTATCGACATTATAATAACTATAATGATAATGGAATAGAGTACCCATTGACAGAAAATGAGAACATCAATTGTCCCACTGATACTCTAGGTCAATGATGCAGAAGAGGCAGGGTGCAGGTTCTCCTGGGCATTCCAGAATCATCTGGGGACTTTTTTGTTTTGCAAACAACCTCATGCATACTTCCCTATGCATCCCCCAACCCTCTTCACAAGATCACAGTTGTTAGGGTTGCTATGACTGACTCAGATTTGTTTTCTTTCCTTACTCACCGTGTGGATTCAGAGGTCTGAGATTTTATCACCCAAGACTGTTGTAAATCCCAAGGGTGATAGTTTACATTGAATCACAAGATTGATTTCTTTAAATTATCCTTCAAAGTTTCACTGTCTTCATTTTTCTTTTATGAAAATTACTTGTGGAAGATCACAATGTAATTTTTTGAAGTGACTAAATTTGATATATCCAAAAACATGTATGTGACTTAATTGTGATTTGCCTTGTGTTGTACTTGTATGTGATGAGAAAACTCTTGATTTACTGCATGTATACCCTAAGTAACAGCTAGTGAGAACCACTTGGTATGCAGCCTCAAGTTCCTTAAGGGAAAACAAGTCCAAACTAAGGAGCAGACGCAAGGACTGTTTTAGAGAAGCAAATATTAAACCATTCATATATTGTTACATTTTAGATTTAGAAATCAATGTGGTTTTTGTTCATGTATTTGTGTTTAAATCAAAGTATTAAAAGAACACTTTTTTTTTTTGCTAACTTTCAAAGTTTTCCACCAGACTCTAAGATAATTTTTTGTACATTTTTAGTTCAAATTGACAGGGACATAATAATTAATTGGATTCTTACGACCTGAAATACCAACGAGCAGAGGGTCAGTGGGGTGGGTGGGTGGAGGTGGGAGTTAAGGATGTAAGGATGCCCATTTATCCTGGTGTACCATTTTGTTTCAGCATGCAGACATTGGATATTGGGATATTGGACATCTTTGGTTTTGAAGAATTTCAAAAGAATGAATTTGAACAAGTAAGTAGGTTTTTTCTGAAATTTTATGAACTTTAATGGCTTTTTTCCAACTAAGTTATTTTTTTACTTCAGTATAGATTGTTAGTGTAATTACTGAAAATATGGAATTAAAATAAGTGCTTTACTCTCATGTTTTAAAATTAATATCCCTGGTTTATTGACATATTCATCATTTTTATGTGGCCTTATAAATAAGAGGCATCGTCACACATTAAAAACAGAGTCACTTGTTTTAAAAGACAAGATGAAGACCTCAGTTGTGCTTACAGAAATATTATTTCTACTAGGTCAGAGAGAAGGAGGGCATGAATATTTGAAATCAGGGCAAAGACCTTCAGAAACCTTGGCCAAAAATCAAAATGGAAATATTCCATCATGCTACATGCTGTTATTTGTAGATTCATCTCTATGTGACATTCATACATAGGACTACTGCAAATTCATAAAAACACATTACAGAAGCACAGTTATTTCTAAGCCATCTATAATTTAGGGTGCTTTTTAAAGTGCTAAATTGTTCGGCATTTTAACAGTACTGCATGAATAGTTTTTATCAAATTAAGTATATCTAAAAATTAAATGTTAAAGCAGAGAAAGAAGTACAACTTTCCCTAGCAAGCAGAGAAGAAAAATAAACCTGTAAAAAGATAAAAGTAGAAAGATAGAAAACCAAACTGCATTACATTACAGAAAGAATTACAATGAAACAGAGTTTGGGGAGAATTTTAATAATTATGTAATTTGTTTGGCTTTATTTTCTTAAGGTAGATCATGTGGTGGTTAATGTTATTGGATAAAAAAATCAAATAAAATGTATCAGAAACCCAATTCTGTGACTTTTACTAGCATAGATTTCTTGGCCAAAATGAAGGATCTATAGCTTTGGTTTTCTTTTTTGTAATATCAGGATAATAATAGATTTACAGAGTTGTAAGATTAAACATGATTAAATAGAGATTCTGGTGTCATTGACTACCACATTATACATGTTTAAGGATGGACACACTTGAAGCTCTGACTCCGGAGGGGAAGAGGGGAGAAGGCAACACACATAACCTAAACATTTGTACCCCCATAATATGCTGAAATAAAAAAAAATAAAATTCAAAATTTAAAACCATAAGAATCTTAAAAAAAAAAAAAAAGAAATGATGGCTAGCTACCATTACTGTTGTAAATGAGAACACTTAAAACCTTTTTGAAACTTAGCCAACTTTATTTCTAGAAAAGTTCTGCGTTATCTTGTGTGTAGATATTAATTATGCTGACTCACCTAATCCAAGTTGAGTCATGATGAACCATGTTCCTTACAAAACTTTGCAAAAAGTCTAATTTGAAATAAGACCAAAGATGACATAGAATTTTCTCCTTTCATACTTTTCTATGGATTAATAGGAAAGGAAAGACTTCCTGTTTTTATTTATTTATTGCTTACCATAAGAAAAATAATGATGAACACAAAGAAGTGTTAAGTGTGACTAGTAGAATATATATAATACATGCAGGTTTGCAGGCTGCATCTGATGTGTTTCTCAGCTCAAATGTTTGAATGTTGTCAGGCATCCGTATAGATTCCTTACGTTTTTACCTTAAAAAACAGGGACACTTTCATGTCTGTAATGAGATTTCCTGGTTTATCCATCTCCTGGTAAGTGACAGATGGAACAATGTCATGTAACGTCCCTTATGGGAGGACTTGCTCCTAAGCTGCTGCCTCACATCCAAACAATTACCAATCATGTCTGCACTAACTACTATGTGCAAAACACTTATGTTATTTTTTGTGGAAACATACTTATTTTACTACAATTATGTAAATCTCTCATTATTCTTTCTGCTAAATATTTCAATGATATATTATATTGTAGGATGTATTCGTCGTCTGAAATGTCTGTATAACAAAGAATGATCTTTTTTTCCCAATCTAATGAGAAAATCTCTATTAAATGTCAAAAGCTAGTTTTAGACTAGTTTTTATGGGCAAAATCTCAAAACCAATTCTGAGACTTAAATTATGAAAAAAATGATTATTTAAATATAATTATTTAAATATAGTGTTTTCTTAGCAGGTTTGTTTTGCTATTGTGCACAGTAACAACTGGGAATCATTTAGAAGGATAACATTACTTTCCTTGTGATGAATGCAAATCTCATCTTAAACTAGACTTAGCAAATTTCCTAAATTTGCCCATGAACTTTTTTTTTAAAGGCCATTGGTTTAAGTGATACATTTTAGATCCTTTTGTTGCTAACAGAAGGTGGACTTCCTCATTTTTATTTCATTGCAAACTCTCAACAAAATGCTTAACAAATCAATGCTGTATTCAGAATCAAACCTAGCAAAATATTAGTGCTTTTGTAAGTATTTATTTTATTCTGTTTTGGGCTTATTGACCCATTGATCAACTATTCACTAGAATGTCAACTCCTTCTGGATTGAAATTGTGTTTGCCTTTGGTATGTAATAGAAATTTAACAAATGTATTTTCAATTGGAATTTAAAGAAGAATACACTGCTAAGAAAAAAAGAATCTTGCTAGTGGATTTCCTAGTGGTTCTTCTTGTTCAGGAATAATGTATATGTTTCTCAAGAATCATTCCTCCCTAAGAAGCTTGACAAATGTTTAGAGTAAGGACGCATCCAAGGGGCTATCACACAGCACCAACACATCTGCATCTGCAAAAGTTCAGCATCTCCAACCTCATATCCTGCAGGAGCTCTAAAGATTAAATGGGGGAGACTTACAATATTCTTGAATGAGAATTCGTTTTAACTAATAGGAAATTCCAATCTTATTTTCTTTGACTTTGTCTTCTATAACAAAATATCTTAGCTTAGATAATTGATAAACGGACAGCAGAAATGTATCGCTTACAGGCTGGGAAGTTCAAGATCAAGCCACCTGCAGGTTCATGTCTGGTGAGGGCTCACTGTTCCACAGACAGCACCTGGTCCTCACATGGCACAAGAGCAGGCCATCTCTGTAGAATCTCTTTTAGGAAGGGCACCAACCCTGCTTAGGAGGGTGGAGCCATTATTACCAAAGGCCCACTTTTTAATACCATCAACTTGGTGATTCACATCAACATATGAATTTTGAGGATACACAAACATTCAGACAATTATAGGCTTTTAATGAATCATTTCTCTTCAAAATTATTTCTTTTATTATAATAAGGAAAATTTTTAGTGTAAAAATTATAGTTGATATAATCCAGTAGTAGTTTGTTACTTCAGTAGAGAAAGTCACACTAAATAATTTGAGTCCCAAAGTACAATTTGAGAGCCTAATTAATCTGTCACCCTGATTAATTAATTATATTATGACCCACTTTCAGTTATATAATAGCTAAATTTCATAAAATCGTGTTTCCTTTATTATGTGGAGTTCATATCTAGCACTGCAAAAATATTTCCTAAAGCTTTGAGGGGAAAACCTCTACAGTCCACTTTTTTTTATTTCAGGATACTCTTTAGCATTAAAAGTAGTAAATTCCAAGTATATAAGTTTGATAAATAGAAAGGTAATAAGACAAAGGTACTCCTCTACACATTGCAATGCCAATGATGTTAGCAGAGAGAAAGCAATTTGAAGTATGAGAAGTGGCAAGGAAAGGTAAAAATATTACTACTTCCAGATATGACTATGTATCTAGAAAACCCAAAAGAATTAATGAGACCATTACTACCAATAATAAGAGAACTTGGCAAAGTAGCAAGTTGTAAAATCAGTGTGTAAAATCAGTAACATTTTTAAAATATTACTAACTTATTAGAAGATGTAATAGAAAAGAAGACACCATTTGCATTGTTTTAAAAAAACTAAACAACCTAAGAGAGGGGAACTTTAAAACATTTTTGAAAAGCAAAATAGTCTTAAACAAATGAAAAGACATATTATGTTTTCAGACAGAAAGGCTTAATATTATAAAGATGCCAATCCTCCTTATGTTGACTTATAACCTGATGCAATGTCACTGCAAATAAATAAAGAATGAATGTAGAATTAGAACAAGTCAATTTTATAGCTCCTAATAAGTAATGAATGGGTGCCAATGACTGCTAACATTATAAAAAGACAGCATACACAAGAAACCTATCAAGTATTACTACAGGGAAGGGAGGGAAGAGGGGAAGGAGAAAATTTGAATATAATAAAGTTTCTTGATGTGACTAGTTGTTAACAGGAACCAAGGACAGAGAAACATGGTAAAATAAGCCGTAAGGATACGCGGCAAAATCCAAAGTGTGGAAAACTGAGCCAAGCAGGTAGCTCAGGCCTGTAATCCCAGTACTTTCAGAGGCTGAAGCACGAGAATAGCTTGAGGCCAGGAGTTTGAGACTAGCCTGGGCAACATAGTGAGAGCTCATATCTAAAAAAATAGAAAAAATTAGCAGACATGGTGGTGTGCGCCTGTAGTCCCAGCTACTCAGGAGGCTAAGGCAGAAGGATTGCTTGAGCCCAGGAGTTTGAGTCTGAAGTGAGCTATGATTGTGCCACTGCACTCCAGCCTGGGTGACAGATGAGACTCTGTCTAAAAATAAAATAAAATAAATGTGGAAAATTGTACAGGAAAAACAACCTGATTTCTTCAACATATAAAATGCAGGGAAAAATGTGAAAGGAGGGGGTCTATAGATTAAAAGTGATCTAAAGACATATACATCAGGTAAATGTGTGGATATTATTAGATCCTAATTTTTTAAATTAGTTATAAAAATTATGAGACAATTAAGGTAATGTGAAATCTGGTCTGTTGATGAAATTTTAAAAAATTATTGTTGATTATAGTATGGTGATAATGGTGTACTATGGATGTGTTTCTTTAAATCCTAATATCTCAGAGAATTACACTAAAATATTTGCTGATTTAATGACATGATATCTGCAAATTGCTTCAAATGAGTCCCCTTTTGGGGGCAATAGGGCAATGGATAAAGTAGAATGGGCCCTGAGTCGGTAATTACTGATAATTGTTGAAGTTAGTTGATGGTAGATGGGCTCATGTATTATTCCCTTCACTGTTGAATATGTTTAAAGTTATCCATAATATGCCATTTAAATAAATAAGAAAAATTTGAGGTTATATAAATATTGTTTTAATAAATGTTATCTATCATGTTTTCTCTCCAAACATGTTATTACAAAGCTCTGCATGCTACAGATCTGCACTAAAGAGCAGAGTGGTGGAAACAAATGATCTAACATACAATAATCTCCCCAAATGCCCCCCTATACACAAACATGCAAATGCACATTATGAATCTCTTCAAGCTATGGAGTCTAGTAAAATTACATATCAACAATCTGCTGTAAGAATTTAGAGAATTTGGAGAGAACACATGTGTTCCAAGTAAAAGCTTCTGTTGTAGAAGATAAAATTGTGACATATACTCTATTTTCAAGCCAGGCTTCATCTAAACTGATTTCAGAAGAGTTGTCAAGGACTCAAAACATTTCCCTGCTTACAGACTGTTTTCTAAAAAGTGAGACTTACTGGAAAATTCAGACGAACAATAATTCAGTCAGGCTTGGGCTATGTGTTCAAGGAGTTGGGAAAATATCCATACCTTGATTACTAAAGTTTTATGAAATTATATTATATAATTATGCAATTTCAACTTCAAATTGAAATTTGTGAAATTTCTATCTTTATTGTGAAATCCCTATCCTAGCTATGATAGAAAGATAAATCAAATAATGAATTAACTACTATTAATTTAACTCTTACCAAATACTCTTCACATGGATTAGCCCATTTTACATGTGGTAAAATTGAGAGTGCTACAATCTCTGCTATGCAAGAGTGAACTAGCAGTGCCTGGAAGGATCCAATTTTCTGGCTTATTTGCATCAGAGTAATCTGCAGTTCATTCATTCAACACACATTTATTGTGTATGCCCCAAGTTCCAGACCCTGTCCTGGGCACTGAAGATTACACAGATATTCAGGTGTGGTAAGTAGGGTACAAATGTTAAAAGGACCCATTCTTTTTTTTAAAATGTTCTCTAGCTAGATAATGTGTTCCCACTTCTGCGCCTGTCCCTCCCTCTTTTCTAACCCTATGCATTTGTCAGTGTTCCAGATTTTATGGCTGTGTAATGAATTACTTGAAAACTCTGTGGCACAAATGTGCACTTATTAGTTGTTTTGGGTTGGGAATTTGAGCAGGGCACTGCGGGAGAGGTTATCTCTAGCTATAATGTCTGAGGCCTCAGCTGGGTAACTGGAATGCTGGAGGCAAAAGTCATCAGAAGGGTCCTTTACCCACAAATGTAAAGGGGGACACTGACTGTTGGATGGGGCCCTAGATTTCCTTTCGCATGGATCTGTCCATGTGGGTCTCTTCACACGGCTTCTGCGTAGGTCAGTTTGGACTTTCTCACAGTATGTTGGTTGATTCCCTGAGAATGGCTATCCCAAAGGGGAAAGTTGTATGAAAGCTGCATGCTTTTTATATAACCTGGATTCAGAAGTCACATAGGACAATTTCCTCTACAGGTTGGGACAATAACAAGCATGCCCAGGTTCAAGGGGTGTGGCAAATACGGTCCACCTCTTGATGGGGAAGGATCCATTCCAACTGGACATTATGGGAAAAGGACTAGGAAAGTTTAAATGAGGAGAAGTTTGCTCTTTTAGCCCCAAATATGACAGCATTCATATAATTTTAATCCCAGTGTATCTTCTGATAGCTATTAGATCTCAATATTGATCTATCTACCAATCATTGATACACAAATATGATAAAATATTGCTATTGTTAAGTTGTTTCACATATAGATTTAAAAATCATACGTGCATTAAGTGTCTACCTCTCCTTTAAAGAATTTTCTGCTCTGTGTATCCCTTTTTCACAATGGCTTTGATCTTTCCAAAATCATTTCAGGAACTCTCTAAGCTGTGGGTAATACATATTAAGAAAAATTTGAATGAGAAAATGTATTTATTTTCACTATATATCAGAACTCTAGCATATTGTTCCACAGGTTTCTGTAGAAAAATAGACAAAATAATTAAATAATGACATGTATTTTAATGTACCTCTTACAATAATAGTGGATTCTGTGTTTATACATAGTATGGTTATAGGTCTTCTCAGGTAACAGTTTTTGAAAACTTGTTTTGAGGAAATAAAAAAATGAGTAGGAGAAACGTAATTAAGAATTTTGAGCACATAAACTATATATTTAATGATATTTTTCCCTCAAAATCCCTGTAAGTTAAATAATATTACCATTTCAGAGCTAAAGAAAACCAATAATTTAAGTAACTCATGGAAGTTCACACAGAACTAGGATCTGAATCCAGGTTTAATGACTCGGGCTATTTCCAGTTCCAAAGGTTCTTTGAAAGCTAGACTTAATTTGGATCAGTATACATCTTCTAAACTTTAACTGCTGCTCTTTTATGAGAATTTCTGTATTTCTCTTAGAACTCAGCATTATTTATTCTATTATGTGTAAAAACAATAAACCCTTAATAAATTTTATATGCCATTAATTATTTTTTTCATAGTGAGTTTTTCACCAAATCCATTTAATATAAATAAGTTAGATAATGCAGCTACATATTCTTCATTGTAGAGTACCAGGATGATCTTAAGGAAATGAGACAAAGCATAATAAGAAGAATTAATGCATTTGAAAACATCAATGAGATCCCTTTAAAGAGGAGTGAATTCAGCTCTTTTAATGAAAGAGAGAAAAAGCTCAGATTTACCACAGTGGCAGTCCAGATATAAACCCTCAGATACCAAATGTGCTAAATAGGAAAGTGCTACTGTATAGTTTTCTGCTAGTACTTGATAATGGCTACAATTTCTTGAGCTCCTACTATTAGTCAGATTATTTTGCTATGTGATTTCTAACTCTTACAGAAACCCTGTCAGAAAATTAAGAAATATCCGCAAAGGATATACTGGGGCAAGCCTAATCCTTCATGGGCCATGATGTCAGTTCTTCCGTATTGCTAAGCTTTGCATTTAATTCTGGATAATTACAAGTATTAGAAAAAGAACAATTATATGAGTAGAAATAATAAATTAATCATTGTTTTTGAAATATATGAACAAGTTTATATGAAAAGACAAGACATATTGATTAATCTAAAAGTTTATTGCTAAACAAAAAACTCTTTTTTTTTTTAAATGATGAACAATTTGACATAGTAACTGAAGCTTTTTTTTTTTTTTTTTTTTTTGAGACAGAGTCTCACTTTGTTGCCTCGGCTAGAGTGCCATAGCGTCATCCTAGCTCACAGCAACCTCAAACTCCTGAGCTCCAGCAATCCTTCTGCCTCAGCCTCCTAAGTATCTGGGACTACAGGCATGAGCCACCATGCCTAGCTAATTTTTTCTGTATATTTTTAGCTGTCCAATTAACTTCTTTATATTTTTGGTAGAGACGGGGTCTCGCTCTCGCTCAGGCTGGTCTCGAACTCCTGAGCTCAAAGGATCCACTCGCCTTGGCCTCCCAGAGTGATAGGATTACAGGCGTGAGACACCGCCCGGCCTGTTTGAAGCTTTAAAATAAGACCATTTTGACCAGAGTTTACATGTCCAACACTTGGGCATGGCTTCTAGTTAAACCAAAGGATGTGTTTTTTGTGCAAGTTATCATACAAAACATCTAAAAATATTTTTTGTTTTAATTTGTATTTTTCACTCCTGATCTTAGCATATTATTATATAAAATTTGACAATAAATTTAACCAGTTGATTTATTGTTGGCAGACTTCTTCTTGAAGAGCAATCCTTCAAGTCCCATAAAAGCAATTATTTACATTAAAGGAGAAACTAGTCGTGAATTTAACACATCGAAATACTGGATTTGTTTTATGAATTCATGTTGCTCTGAATAACAGAATAACTAAAAGAAATGTTGTAGGGAGAGAAAGTGTTTTTATTTGTGTAAGACCCATGTCTTTATACATATGAAGTAACTGCCACTTATATTTGCTTAAAATCTGTTATATATATTTTGATTTTAAAATGTCAAAAAAAAAATGCCAGAGAAGGAAAGGACGTTTGGTTTCTTTGAGAAATCGTAATCCACCAAAAAAGGGGTGGGGCGGGGGGAGGTAAGGGGAGTAGAAAGGTGAAAAAACAAATAAAACCAATAAACAGAATCAAATGCAGTCGCTTGGGGGCAGTGGTGAGAAATGGGCTTGTTCCTCTCTGTTGACTGAAGGTCCTATCGTGGGACTCTGGGGAGCGAAGCAGCCCTCCCCCTGCAGTACCCTAGCCCTCTGTTGTTAAAATAAAACCATATTATGATAGGCAGAGGTAGTATGCTCTATCAGGGGGAGACAGACGGTGCCAGCAGCAAAGCAAACCTGGCCTTTCCCAAGAAAGGCCTCTACAATAATAGGAGATTCAGACAAAACAAAATAAACTATAGATTTGTAAAACTGAAACAAATAAGAGAGATGCTGTCTCCTAACTAACCCCCTGTACCTGCCATTTTATAGACGATACGTGGAAATCAGGGGTGCTTGATTTGTTGGAGAAAACACATAGAACAGTCTGGTGAGCTCCGAGGTATTCTTCAAAAAAGTTAGGTTGAGGTTCATGGTACACTTGACTCATTAAAGTCCCTGAAAACTCCTGCAGAGAAGCCCATTAACTTGACTCAATGTTTCTGCAATTGGCCTCGCTTATTTAATGTTTTTATAAAGTAGCTGTTAACATCTCATATGAATGGCATTCTGCTGAACATACTTGAAAAATATTGAATATCTAAAATCTAACATCATTCCTGCTTGTGTACCCTCTCTCTCACACACACACATTAATATAAGATATATTACACATGTGAATATTAATTGATGAGCAAATTGGTTAATGGAGTGCACATTTTCTGTTCAACCGTTTATCTCAGTGTGTTCAACCATGTCTACATATTAGAATGACCTGGAAAGCTTTTAAAATATATCAAGGCCTGGACCCTACTCTAATTAAATTGGTTTGGGGTCAGGCCCAGGCATCAGCCTTTCTTAAAAAGCTCCCCAGTTAATTCCAGTGTGCAGATAGGATTGAGAATCACTGCCTGACGCCTGGGACTCTGCCTTCAACTAGAGTCAGCTTTCATTAGTCTCCTACTTTAATTCTGTGATGTATATGTCATGCTCTATTATATTTTTGTTTCAAGTGTATTTCACTGAGTAATAAAAATAAAGGCAGAACAGTTGGTGAAAATTTACTCAAGAAATTAAGTTTTTCATTAATAAAAATGATGGGCCATCTGGATGAGCAATAAGGTTCTGTTGCTAAAGAGCGTTTTCAAGAGGTGCATAATTTTTATTATTAAACCAGTTAGCAATGGCACTTAAATGTACAAAGCACGTATTTTAATTAGAGAAGGGTGCATACTAACTAAGCAGTTACTTCATAATTACTCATTACCATTTATGAATACCCACCTTTCACCCACAACCAAGTCTACTCTGAGGAGTACCTGGAGAGCAAATGGAACTCCAAACCAGCTGTGATGGGTAGAGTTGAAAAGCGAAAGTAATGATTGTTTGTAATGAAGTCAAACGATCACAATTGATTCGTGCTTCTGGATAAATAAACTAATTTACTTGTAAAAATCTTCACTCTATCTTTCTCTGATTGTGCATAACAAACACCCACAGATGCATACATTCACACACAAAGGCAGTTCAGTGAAAATAAATCAAGAATAAGGTTCTGGCCATGAATTTGGCCACCAGTTGGTTGGTCAGACACATTTTTCCAGTTTTCAACTAAGTATCTAACACAGGAGAATATGTTTTTATTATTAACCTTAGCTACATTTCCTAGCAATTTTGAAGTTCATGCTACTATACTTCTATATTTTAACTTTGGTTCAGACAATGAGTGCTTTGAACAATTTAGAATACATATATAAATATATAAATATATTCTAAATATAAATTTAGAGTTAAAATATTTTAATATATACATTACATCAAAATGGTTTTGAAGAACACTCCGCTTTGAACTGCTTATATTCCCAGTGAGTCACTATTCCATGCGGTATCCCTCTCCCCTGTTAATACAAATATAGATTTAGTTCCAGGAAGTACCACTGTAATAAAA
The DNA here is from genome assembly GCA_008086735.1 of Cheirogaleus medius. Taxonomy (NCBI): domain Eukaryota; kingdom Metazoa; phylum Chordata; class Mammalia; order Primates; family Cheirogaleidae; genus Cheirogaleus; species Cheirogaleus medius. Next base: position 5,479,470 of record VBSM01000605.1, on the reverse strand, counting down.
GCTACAAGTTGAAGATCAGTCCATAGGCTACTTGATTCTGCACATTAAGCTAGAATTTTCCTATGGGATTTTAATAAATTATTTTTAAATTTTTTTTCCTCCAGAATACAAAAAAAAAAACCCAAACATGATGGACAATAAAAGATTCAGGTATATTGTAAAAATCACCCTATTTCACAGAAATGTTAGAAATCCAACAGAGCAGCTATATGTTTCATTTTGACCAGGAGAGTAATAAATTGATTTGCTCTATCCAAAGGCACAGGCAAAATCCCTTTCTGGTAGTCAAAGTTTGGCAGATTGCTTTAGACCTTTTTGGAAAAAAGGAAGGCAACAGAGACCTGGCCCCTTCCAGCTTTTGCATTTACGGTGGCTTTGCCTACACTCACACTTGGTTTTACCATTTTGATTAAATCAGAAGATCAATTCACTGAAGCCAATATTTAATTTGATAAAATATCAGTAAAAAAATTTAAAATATAAGTTTTCTCTTATGAGAAAGCTCAGGTCAGTTGAAACTGCAGAGATGGTCTGCTGTAAGACAGTCAAAAACCTAGGGGATTTAGTTAGATTGTTATTGCAAGTAATTTTAGTAATTTTTGTATGTGCACAGCTACAGACTGTACTGAATGCAAAATCATAAGAGAATTTTATTAAATATGTTGGAGACATCCATGTCCATCTAAGTATGTGTAATTAAAGAATCTCAAAATGAGGGGAAACAGAAATTTTCTATAATTTTGATATTTCGTATACAACAGAAAACCAGCCATTGATTATTTTTAAGATTTGGAATCCTTGATCAGCCTTCTTTTTATTGTTTCCAGGAGTAACAGACATCACTTTATTTTTCTCAGGTTCAACTTTTGTTTCTCAGCACTCTGTTTTCTAAAATAGATTACACTTAAGCACTCTATTAATACACATCTTTAAGTCAAATTACTCAGTTATAGGATCTATTTGTGTTTTCTTAAATCACTCAATGTATTTTTAATAGCAAAAAGCTTGAGAAATTACCACTGTGTATATCATATAATAAAGGAGAATCTTTTCCAATTGTTCCATTCCATAGAAGGATCCATTTATTATCTGTACATTTTTAGTAAATATTTCACCCCAAATTTTAATAATTTTATAGCATTTATTCCTTAAGAACAAAAGTACTGCAATATTAAAGGAATTTAATAATTTATTAGTTAAAGGAACACACCAAAATATTATTTTTGAAGCAAAGTGAAATAATTTTTAAAATTTCAATTTTTCTTCTCTAACAATTTTCATCAATTTCTATTTTTAGCTTATGATTAAAATGATGTGACAAGGAAATGCATTGCTTTAAAGGTAGGGATACTATTGTAGACAGGTGCCACACAGTCCTATAGAAAATGGTCTGTCTTTCCAAAACCATTCCTGGAGATTTATATACTGCAGGATAAGTTAAACATAGAAACTAATCCTGAAGATCTGGATCTGCTGGTGTCACTTAGTTTTGATGGAATGATTCAAGGGTATGAATGTGCTAGACTGTACCAGTTACAAGAAAGAAAATATTTTTATATGATCTGTAGATCCTGAATGCCATTCCTCACTTTGCCAGCTACAATGCACAGTTTATTGGTCTGTGCCCATATGTAAATCATATTTGACTGAAGAACAACACATTTAAAATTAAATGTTTTATAAGGTATGTTTTCATCTGAAGTGACTATATTTTGAATTAAGAGAACTGAGCACCAGATGTGTGAGTTTAAGAAACATTTAGCTTTAAATGTAAAGAACGTCCAGCTTTGTTTATATCTCATGAAATCTAGTTGTCACAGAGCAGAGAGGAAAAGTCCTAGGTATGTGCTGGGAAAACATGGTAGAGGGGAGAAAATCCTAGAAATTTCAGTATTCAAGGAGCAGGAGAATGGGGGAAGAAGATGATGCAAAGAGAGATTCGAAGTTCAAATAAATTCCCTGAATTTCTTCCAGTTTTAAAATGACTTCTAAGACAGCAACAACGTGGCATGGTTCTTATTTTATTTTTAACTTATATCTTATTTTGTAATATAATGAATTATGAAAGCTTATTCAGTCTAGAGAAATTCAACTATTACTGAATTTACAGAAACCATCTTTTACTGTGAAGCCAGAGACGCAAGGAAAACAGTCTGGAAGGGAAGTAGCCATGCAGCATCAGTTTTTGACCTGGAGCCAAGAACATTTTTGTTACTGTTTGGGTGTCAATATGTGGTATTTAGATCTTATTTTAATATAATTATTATTTTAATATTTTATTTGGCATATTTCTACTATACTATGATTCTTCACTTATTGCATTAATGATAAAAAATGCCCTTGTATATTCATTGTTCAAATGACTACATCAGGTCATAAGAACCTCTAAACTTTCAGCTCTACAACCTCTGCTTCAGTCAAGGTACCCCCATGTCCACAATCCTGTCCTATGCTGTTCACCCTGTTTCAGAATATGTTTCCACTGTCTGCACCTACTCACAAAAATCTGGCCCTGGCAATAAGTAAAGAATAGAACTTTGTAGTAAGTCAACCCAGCCTCATGCCCTGCGGTATTCAGATCAGTGTTCTATACTCTGACATGCTTGTTTCTTCCCTGAAAAAGTTTCCCTCTGACACTTTTTCATGCCTCTAGAATCTCATAATCTTCTACCCTCCGGAATAACTGGATTTGTGAGAAAAAGCCTCTTTCCGTTTATGTGCATGTATTTTCAATTCATTAATAGCCCACTTTTATGGGTAAGTGCCGACTCCCACAAGGAGGATTGAAGCCTTCTGGTGTCTGTCACATGAGAAGGTGGCTCGTCTTGCTCATTGGAAGATGGAACATAAGAAATGCTCTTACATGGGCTGGGGGGAAGACATGAGCACCCCTTAGAGGGCAGAAACTTCTAGAAGGAGCTCCTACTGTGCAGCTGTTGTGACGGCATCATACCTGGAGAATATTTGGGGTACATGAAAAAGAAGAACCCAGGGAGGTCTTCTTTGCTGTGTTGATTATTCCAGTCATACTCTGTTATGTTCTTTATAAAAGCTTTGACATTTTCTTTAAATGAACGCAGGATATTTCACTTTAAATATAGTCCTAAATGTTATTCCCTTTGCAGATGAGATCTAATTTCCTTTGAAATGTTTTATCACTTGTTTTAATATATATAAATTATTCATCTTTAATTATTTTTAGTGAGTTACTGAACACTAAATATGTGTAACTGATCTTTGGGTTTTACCTAGTATGAAATAGTGGTTCAGAGTACAGATGAGGAAACACGAGGGGCTGTGCTGTGAGACCGAGTGAGCCCACGAAAGAAGTGGGTATGGACAGAGAAGAGACAAGGCCCCCAAACAGAGCCCTGGGACATTCCAATGTGAGCATCTAGGAGCTGACAAAGACAGGAAAGGAAGAAAGGAGACAGGGAAGGAGCAGCCAGGAGGCAGGAGGCCAGAAGAGGGTGATGGTCTGGAAGACAGGCAAGAAAATGTCCCAAGGAAGCAGAGGAACCAACTCGGGCCACTGTCACTGGGGGTGGAAGTGTCAAGAAATAGTGAATACTAAGAATTGAACATCGGATTTAGAAATACACACATCACCGGTGACTTCCACAAAAGCCATTTTGGTGGAGCCATGGGGTCAAAAGATTTACTAGAGTGCTTTCGAGAGAAAAAGGGAGGAAAAAAGTTTGAGATAATGAGTAGAAACAAGCCTTTTGCAGTTTTTTTATATAAAAGGAAACAGAAAAATGGAAGGATACCTTAGAGGGGAGGTCAGATTTTATTTTGGTTAGATTTTAGGTGTTTTATTTTTAAAAATAGTTTAAAATAAATTAATTTTTTTAAATTAAGAAATTAAGACATTAAGAAATAACATATATGTATCCTGATGGGAATGTCTTGCGGCAAGAGACAAATTGACAGTTGGAGACATGTAGAAAATTTTCTGGGAAAGAAAATAGTTTCTATAACAAAATGCTTTGACTGGATTTTATTTTTGAAAGAAACCCCACATTCCCTCTTACCCATCACCAATGTGCACCCAGAAATGACATGCCTGGGAAATGCTTTTTTCTTCTCTAAGGGCTCATGGTAAACCCAGCCTTATCTTTATTTCTTGACAAGAGCCCAAATATATACTCCTTTTGGAAATATTTTTTAAATGCTCAAAATGTATCTGAGACTCAAAATTTATAAGTCAATGCTATACTTATACTTTTTGTTGTTTTTAACATACTTTCTTTAAACTGAATAGGCAGACTACATGAAATGAAATATACATGACTTGTGAAATGTGTGAAAGTCCATTACTTGGCTTCAGGTAAAACTCTTTGCCCTCCCAGGCAATACTGTAACGCTTACTTTTACTAGACTAACTGGTTTGAACATTCCTCAGTCAATAGTTCCCCAATCTGAAACTGTGTCATTGAACAAGTGGATGTGCACTGGTATATTATCTCATGAATTGTTTTCTTTTTTCCCCCACAATAGCTTTGTGTCAACATGACCAATGAGAAGATGCACCACTATATCAATGAAGTGCTTTTTCTACACGAGCAAGCAGAATGTGTACAAGAGGGAGTTGCCATGGAAACAGCATATTCTCTTGGTAACCAGACTGGAGTTTTGGATTTTTTTTTCCAGGTATTCATATAATATAATTAGATACTTAACAGGATACATGCATTTAAATATACTTGGAGACAAAGAATTTTCTTTCAGGAGGCCTTATTTTTGAGATATCTCTGTATATGCGATTCTGCAATGTGTTTGCAGAACTCTATTGAGAAGCACAAGTTATCTTTTTTTGAAAGTGCATTTGAAGCATCACCAGATCATTGAAAGGATAAGAAATGTCAGATCATTTTGATATAAAAATATAACATTACTTATTCAACATTACTAAAACTCTCATTTTGTCAGTTAAAAGTGCCCAATGCAAAAAATTGATATTTTATAAAATAATACCTGAAGTTAATTATATCAAAATATAGATTCAACAGAATTTTTTTATTTACCTTTGATGTTTTTAGGATTTAGATTTGGAAAAATTGGCAGGAAAAACATGTACACACATATATGATATTTGGTTAAATTAAGAGTCTTAGGGCATCTGCAGGTGTTTACACTTATCTTTATTGTTTCTACTTTACAATAAAAAAATTTTAACTGAAAATCTGTATCATATAAACAAATATCTATCACTTAAACAGCAATCCCTATTTACTAATTTAGGAAGACATTATATGAATTTACCCACAATATCTCTAAAACACATAGACTTTGTTTAAAAGAGACACCATTCAGCTATTAGGAGAGCACAGTATTTCATTTTTTACTCTTTATTTCTATAGAGGTATATTTCTAAATTACTTTATTTTATGCATTTTCCTTATGCTATAGCATACTCTTGTTCTTGCTACAGACTTGTCAACATTCTTTTTTTAAAAATTAAAGCAAAAGCCCTCTTCCTCCAGAAAGCCCTCATCATGAAACATACAGTATATAAATTATTTATTGAAGGTTTAAAAATGTCTTCAATCAGACAGAACTGTATACTGAATTGTACATGGAAAGCCACCGGTATCCACCGACTTCATTCCAACTCACTGTGCTGTCCTTGACTGCTAAACAGTGGTCATCAGAATGGACATTTAAATTCATGCATCAGTGATTATACATTTGTCTTATGTCCTAGAGGGGAAGGCTTACCACAGATTTTTACCAAATTCTCCACTTGTATAGTATATTTTGTTGGACTCTATAGTAGTTGATGCTTTTTGTTGTTAAGATGAAAGTGCATATGAGAACTGTTCACATACAGTAAATAATTCAATCTTTCTGGAGCCTTTACCGTTAAAGGAATTGAAGACCGTTAATCCTTTTCTTATGATTTAATTATTTCTTCATGTTCTACTTTCTTCTTCAAATATTTCAACAAGTTTTCAAAGTCTAGAAGGTTAATTGCAACCATTCTTTTATAGCTTCATTTCAAACATCCAGAAGATACAACACACAAGTTTTGTTTTTTTTTTTTAATTTGGAGACAATACAAATAAAATCTTACTAGTAACCAGCCTCCTCATCTTTGGAGACTATCATCTTGCTTTTTGCAGCAGAATGGTTTAGCTCTCTTTGAATTGATGTCTTCCCTTATACTAATTAGGGACCTTGTCTTTGAATTACTGCAACACCCATTAAAGGAACGCTTTACCAAACAAGCGAACATTTTCGCTCCCAAATAAGAGGACGGTCACTGCCCCTGAAACATGAACACACTTGCAGACAGCCTTGTAACAGCTCCTCTGTCCTTCTCCTGCCTGCCTGAATGTGCTTGTGCATGTGGATATGTTTGCGTGTGGATGTGTGGCTATGTAATAGCATATAGAAAAGTTATAATGACATGACGCTCAGATTGACAGATGACAGAATGATTTATGACATTATAACATCAACATTTTACTTTTCAGCAAATAGCTTGCTATAAATTGAAATATATTCATTCATATATATAAATTGTTTCGTATATATAAATTTATTTAATATATAATTAATTTACATTTATATAAATTTACATTATAAATATAATATATTGTGATATGTAATAAATTTATATATTAAATTTATTATATTTTTACATATAAATTTAATAATAAAATTTATTATTTAACAATTAATATATATTATTTATTTATATATAAATTTCTTCACCTCTGGGCTCTTCATGGGGATTTTTCATAGGGTCCCTGGCCACTCTGAGATTTTTGGATTCTTGCAGTATGCTGTTAGATTTGCGTGTTGAGCTGACATTCCCAGTAAGGGTTCTCTTCTATAGATTTCTTTATTGAAAAACATTTGTATATCGGTAACAAAAATCTTCCCGGGTATTACTGACCTCAGGTAACTCAGGTAGATGAGCTTACTTTTTGTAGGCATTCCCAATTCCTTTCTAGTGCCATTCTCCATCACATTAGTCCTTCTTCCTGTCCTTCCCAGGGAAGCTATTTGGTTTCTCATTCTAGAGCCGCTGTCTTAATTGCCAGTATCTCCAAAAGAGCTCTCTGGGGCACATGATCCCTCACCAGGGCTGTGTTTTTCCCACAGCTGGCACTAATGACCTTCACTACTTGTGGCTGGTTATACCCTCGAAGCCCTCAGGCGACTGCATATAGTCCTTGGATTCTCTTTAATATGAGCAGGAGACTTTGAAAAGCTTAAAACAATGAAAATATTTAAGACATGAAGAAATGACTTTCTATTAGGCAAATAAATGACAGTATAAATGCCTGTTGTGGTTTAGTTTGGTAACTACAGGTCAAAATACGAAGTGAAATCACTACAAGAGCCCATACATATCTCTTCACTTCCTGAGAATTATTTTTATGCTATTCACACTTTTAAAAGTGCATTGAGTTGGTGTAAACAATTAAGACACTTGACAGATTAATGTGAAGAAATAGAACAAATTACCTTATTTAACAAGGCAGAGGTGTCAACAGGCAAACTTTCCTAGGGGACATAAGAGAAAAAATAAACACACTAGGTAGGAAGCTATTCAACTGTTGTCTAAACCATGTGGACAGAGTTGTATAGAATTCCACTTAGAGTACTTTTTAAATAACCCTATATGGGGGGATGGAATATCAGTGCTTGGGAATTTATCTCAGCAGCATTTTCCTTCTAGTGAGATTTAAATTGTTGCTTACTATTTATATATGGTTTTAGTTTCCTTGTTTGGCATTTATAAGCTATCAGATTTCTAATTTAAGTTTTATAAATTATAGCTTCAAGCTTTCTTTTTTCTAAGCCTAAATATTTGAATATTGTAGAGTCACTTTTCTTACTGAATAGGATTTTGCCACAGTTTTTATGGCTTACCATCATTGCAGATTTTAATTTTTGTTAAGTTTCTTGTCCCATTGTAAGTATGGAGTAAATAGGTCAAGAAAAATGATAACTTTCCTATAGTCTGAAATGGCATTTTTCTTATTCAAATGAGAATATACTTTTTAAATAACTCCAGTGTTTTAATGACACTAAAATATATTTTTTTCATTTATTTATTTCATTCATCATGTTCAATGAATACTATTGAGGGCCTGCTTTATGCCAGAGCAACACTGAGCTGTGAGGACACAACAGTGAGCAGAAGCAAAAACGTATTAAAAGGAAACATTGATCCATTTTCTGAGTGTTTGTATGAATCTAATAAAACATAAATGACATACACGAACAATAACAAAAATACTTAATTAAGTCATAGAAGAAACAACTTCCTCATTTCTTCTTGACTTCCAGAAGCCATCTGGACTTCTGTCTTTATTGGATGAAGAAAGTCAGATGATTTGGCCGATGGAAACAAACCTTCCAAAAAAGCTGCAAAGCCTCCTAGAATCCTCAAACACAAACGCAGTCTATTCCCCCATTAAGGATGGGAATGGGAACGTCGCCCTCAAAGACCAAGGCACAGCCTTCACCATCATGCACTACGCAGGAAGGGTAAGTTAATAGAACTGCATGATTTATTATGTGTATTAATGGACCAGTGGGCCTAGGGATAAGCTTTAGCTTTTTATATTTTAAGGTGTATTATTGATAAATGAAAGCTGGATGAACAACCCACAGAATTTTACTTTTCTAAGCTATTTTCCTTTAGCCTGATAAGGAATTAATGTCCTCAGAATGGTGAAACATGCTGTGCCATCCTTCTCATAATGTGTCTAGAATTATAACTTAATATGAGCAAAGGACTCCTGGATTTAATACAAAGAGCTCTGCTATAAACCTTGGATCTTTTTCTTAATACAGACAAACATTGGGCATATGAGTTTGCTTGTCCAGAATATAGTTTTTAGTATTTGAAAGTATTTTTCTTAAAGCATGTCAACCAAGAAAAGAAAGCTGCTCTCAGATCTTTCCCAATTTCCTAACCAGGTTTGTAAAACATGCTTCTTCCTTCAAAACCTTCAAGGACTTCTTCTCACCTGTCTAAAAATTATCACATTTCTTATTCTAGACTAATATCAGGTTTCTCCAAGCTGCTCATGATCGTTTTGTTCCGTGACTTATCTGTCATAACTCCCCTACACAAGACCTCTGTTCAAAGTATTTTTTTCTAATCCACTCATGGCTTCCCTGCATTTCCCAGCCCCCTGAAGCTCCTTTATACTCCAGCTGAAATATTCTCCTTGTGTTCTTGACAAGATCAAATTGTATTCACCGTTTGATGTTTAAACCCATGTCCATTTATCCTCAATCCAAATCCCATCTGTAGTTAATGTCTTCCACCTTTGAATTTGTAGCCCATTGTCTTTGGCCCCATTTAGTACACATTACAGACTAGAGGGAGAAATCTCTGGTCACCATTTCACAATGTATTTCATCTAATTTCAACCAGAGTTTACTGAGACTCTACTATACACCAAACAGGGAACATTAGAGAATCAAAGTTGAGCAAAGCCTATTTCTTGCCTTTGGATATCTCAGATTCAATAAGGGAAAGGCAAATTAATAAATATTAATGTTAATAATATATTATTAATATAATAAACTTAAAGAAGGAAACAATTATGTGGCTCAAAAAATGTAGAAATGTTTCCCAGACCTAGGTGGCCCAGGGTACATTAGAGCTCACTAATTATAAAAGAGAGCAGGCATTCTCGTAGAGACATAGGATTCTGAAAGTATGTGGTATGTGTATCACTCAGGATTCGGTTGCATAAGACAGAATCCACTCCAACTATTTAAGTAAAAAATAACTTAGTAGGGAAAATAATTGTCTGGAGACTCTAAGTTGAACTTTTAGAAATGCCCTTAAAACCACACCACAGGACAGAGCTGCCATGGTAGCTACAGCCTCATCTTTGATCAGGAAATGCCCAGCCACGTGGAGAAGCAGCTGCTGCAGTTACTGATTCTCTCAGTGTGGCCACCACCTGCACAAGTAAAATATCCACACACTAGCACTCCACTTGGAAGACGCTAGTGACTAGACCTGGAGATCTCCCTCGCCAAAGAAAACACAAACATCTTCATGACAGGTTTACCAGGTAGCACAGCAGAAGCAATGGAAGTGTGGCCCTCGCCACTTCCTCAGACTAGTGGAGACTGAAGAACAATCAGATCCCACATGCAAGGGAGTCTGGGCAGGTAACTTCCTTTTTTGTTCAACTTCTGCATACAGCAAGGCAACTAGGATGGGTGTGGTATACTATTCCTCCATATCCACCTCAGTGGTATTTGGGGCATGGTGTCACAAGTTCAGCTAAGTGTAGACAGAATGCTAGGTGAAATAGCTAAAAAGGTTAGTTTCAGCCAATCATGAATAAACATGCACATACAACTGAGGGCTTTGTCGTCTTGATGGTGTTATAATACCTCATGCCATATTTTTAGACAGGGTAGGAGACTGAAGCAGTAAGAAAAACAGAGGACGTGATGTAAACTAGATTGGCGACATGTGGTGGGAGGGCAGGGGGGCGGTCCTTGGAGATGCTCCATTACGGTCTGCATTTGAACGGTAGCAGAGGGACAGAGACCGGCATTCAGAAGGAACCAGGAACCAGGCTGAGGCTGGCGGGATGTCCAAATCCAGGGAGAGGTGGCCTAAGAGGACCCAGAGGGTTCTCACATGGCTCACGGATGGAGGGACATATTGTGTCAACCAAGAGAGGAAGTCCTGGAGGGTGAAGTGGCTTGGAAGGAATGACATTAAGTTTTAGATGTTTTGAATTTGAGATTTTTTTTTAAGTGGAAATCCTAATATGCTAAACATATTTGATACTGAGATAAAAGAGGTTGGTTGTTTTTAGAAGCCTGGTTATATACTTGGAAATGTGTATCTTGATAATTTCACCCAGGAAGAGCATGGAGAAGGGGGAGAAAAAAAGTCAGTAGAAAAATAATTGTCATAGAAACCAAGAGAAAGGACGAGGTGAGGGCAGTAAGAAACACACCTGGGCGATGTGGAAGTGAGGCCGAGGTGACCTTTGTGATACCTTATAGCAGAATCTTGTCCTAAGAAGTTTCATTTAGTGAATGGGATGTGGAAAGAAGTCAAGGGAAATTATCTATCTATCTATCTATCTATCTATATATTGCTCCTTAGGGAGTTAATTTTCTTTTGTATTTGAGAGATTTAGCTTTTAAAATTATTTATAAAGGGAGTAATCTTTTAGTCTTATATTCAGATTTTTAAAATCTATATTTTCATCATAACAAACATTTATTAAATTTTAAAAATTATTTTAAAATTTACAATAAGGTATAATAATTTCAGGAAACTATTTTCCTAAAATTTTCATGGAAGTTATCGTAAGTGGGTACATAGTTGATTTGTTTCAGAAATCTGTTTGTATTGTGTACTGGAGATGCATTAAATGTTGGATAAAGGCTAATTGCATTAAAGTAAATAGAAATGTGCTTTGGGGTAATACATTTTTAATGATTTTATACTCAGTAGTAAAAAAATATTCCACAGGCACTTAAAATTTCTATTTTAATTGTTTTTAGAAAATTTGGGAGAAAAACAACTAATAGTTCATATTAATATAATTATTTCATTGAGATCTAACAGAAATAAAGCCAAACAGAGAAAATCAATTGATTAGTTGGTACAGAGCCTAAACCCCTGTGAAATCATGAATTTTCTTGTCAAATCACCATTTTTTAAAACAAGATTTCCATAATCGGAGCAGATTTTGTGGTTTTATAAAAATCTTTCATTTTACTGAGATTTACTGATGAGTCTTAGCCAAAGAACTCCCTGAGGACTCATTCACATGTTACAGTGTATATTATATGTAATTTGTGGCAATATGTCAAGCCATATGCCATTCTAATCATCAAATGTAGCTACGTACACTTAAATTTTGAGCAATTGCTATTTCAAAAAAAAGCAAAACAGCAGCACATTCTGCATTTTATAAATCAAGAGATGTAGAAAAAGTTAATTCATTTAAAATCAACATGCAGGGTTTAATTTGGTCAGTAGGATAATAAAGTTGACCCCAAAAGAGCACAGTGGCTCTGGGGTTCCAGGGTTGGTTTGTAGCCTCCTTTTAGCCAGATGGATGGGCTAGAGCACATCTCTCAGCACCAATAGCTCCTCTGTGATGGGATTATCTGGTCTTTTTAGTGAAAATTTATTACCTCTCATAGGAAGAATAATTATTACTGCTAGTGATGATATTGACAGGCAGCTCTCGTCCTGATGGACTCACCTATCCTGAAAGCTCTGAACAGGAAACCCTGCCATACTTCAGAGTCTTGTTTGGAACAGAGGCTCAGAGGTCCTTTAAAAAATGTTTAAGGAACATTATTTAAATTATAGCTGAAGATCTTTCCCAAACACATTTGAATTTTTTATTACTCATAGGAGCATGGTATATTTTCCAATCTCAATTACAGAAATATTTTAAAGTAAATGGGAAGAGGCTGTGCATTAAATATTAACATGGTCTCATTAACAAGCATGAATCTAAATTAAAGAAGGCTTGTAGGATGTTTTTTTGGTTGATAATTTGTTTTAGCAAATTTTAAATCATATATGGGATTACCCATTACAGGGGTTGCTCTTAAACTTCTACTGGTGATTTAAATGACAGTTAAGCATTAAACCTAGAAGTGTTTCTAATTTTATTGGCTATTAAAATTAAGAATCTTGAAGGAAAGAAGAATTATGGTTTGGCAAAAGACATTGGCTCTTAGGGGAATTGAATTTCCATTAAGGTGATTCTAAACTGACTGTAGTAGGAAATAATATTTTGAAGTTCCTAAATTTTGATGTGAGAAAAATGAATAGATAAGGAGATAGTGAAGAAACCTTAAGTAATCACAACTGAATTAATGAAAATGTAGTTCAAATTCCCTATAAAGATATAAAACTATCATGTACCCATAATAATTAAAATGAAAAATTTTAAAAAAGAAAAATGAACCATTATGCAATATATGACACCTACATATATGACCCTTGTTGGTTGTCTGATCATAAGATCTTTGTCTGAAAGTTGTATATTATGACAAGTTATTTTAGCAAGAAGGAATTTTCTTTGGATCTCAGGTAAATGTCCCATTGTGACCAACCCGAATGGTTGATAAACCTCGAGTTGATGATATTGTCTTTATACCTGATATAATGTGTCTCTGTTTAGCTCCTCCTCTTCCCAAACACTTAAGTATTGCAATGGATTGAATAGTGGGCTCCCCAGAAAATATGTCCAGCCCTCATTCATGCAAGCCGTGAATATGTCCTCATTTGGAAAAAGGGTCTTTGTTTATGTAATTAAGTTAAGAATCTTGAGATGAGGAGACCATCCTAGATTATCTGGGCAAACTAAATCCAGAGCCTACTTTACCTGAGAAGTATCCATATGAGTGAGCAGAGAGAGATTTTAGAGAGAAAGGGTGAGGCCATCTGACCACAGAGGCAGAGACAGGAGTGATGCACCCACAAGCCAAGGAACACCTGGAACCATCGGGAGCCGGAAGAGATAGGAAGGATCCTTCCCCAGAGCCCCCAGGTGCAGGTAGGTCACAGCTCTGGCCTGCAGCACTGTGAGACAATGATTTCCTCTTGTTTTGAGTCACTCAGTTTAGAGTTATTTGTTGCAGCAGCCCTAGAAGACTAGTGAAGTATTCATTGGTCCAACTTTTACAGATGATGAGAAAAATGAGTAGTTTTACCTGATAACATTGTAGAATTTCTTTACCACATTGGATTCATTTTTAAGTGAACCCTGCACTGCTCCATCTCTGCTTTCCTTGTATTGTTTCCCTCACCTGGAATGTCCCTTTCCTTCATTTTTCCAAATTTTATCCATCTTCCCAAGGATCAAGTTCTTGGTCTAATTTCAATTTCTTTGATCTCTCTCTGCCCTCATCAACAATGATGCCTGAAGCTTGAGTAGCACTTTCCAGTTTACAAGTACTTCTGAGACATTTTTGCCACATCCTTGTATATAAACATTACTATTTCCATTTTCCAGGTCAGTAAGCCTTGGTGAAGTTCAATGATGCACCAAAGATTGTATGGCTACTTATTGATTTCCTGGGCCTGCCATAACTAAGTATCACAAACTGAGTGGCATAAAACAACAGAAATCTATTCTTTCACAGCAATGGAGGATAGAAGTCCAAAACCAAGTGCTAGGAGGATTAGTTACTTCTGGAGGCTCTGAGGGAGGAGCTGCTCCAAGCCTCTCTCCTGGCTTCTGGCAGTTGCCAGCAATTAGCCTTCCTTGGCTTGTAAACTTGTCACCCTGTGTCTGCCTCGATCGTGTGGCCCAACCCTCTGTGTGTGTCTCTGTGTGTTCTCTCCTCTCCTTATAAAGATTTAGAGTCCACGCTAATAATCTATTACGACCTCATCTTAATCCAACTAATTTTATCTACAAAGACCCTATTGCCAAATAAGGTCTAATTCTGTGGATCTGGGTGGATATGAATTTTAAGATATACTATTCCACTCACTGCACGCTGGTAGGTGGCAACACCATGTCTCATTCTCCTCAAGTCCTCTGTGTCTTTCCCTCTCCCCCACATCTTGGGGTGAAATTCTTAAGGTGTTTATTGCATGTGCTCATAGAATTCATGTCGTGTAGTGGAAAGAGAAGAGGCACGTGGCCCACGGGCCTGGGTTTGAGTTTTAGCTCCACCGCTGTGTGACTTTGAGTAGGACAAGGACCCTCAATGGCCACCTCCATGAAATTTGCCATAAAGAAAATATAATTATGAACCATTTAAACTTGTCTTGAAGGTTGAGTAGTGGGCAAGCAATAAATGCAGGTACAATTATTTTCATGCATTTCTTCAAATATGTGAGTCATAAACACAGGAATGCCACAGTATTTAGCAAAATTTTGAACACATCAGTCAGAGATATTGGCAGGGCCATGTAGTCCACTTGCCATATTTTCAGATGAGAATATTGGCAGCCCAATGGAGTTGCTCAAATTAAGTGGTAAAATGTTCTTGATGAGTCAAAAAATTGTTAATTCTTATATCTTATAAAAGTGCTTGCATTACACAAAGCAGTGTTTTATGTCATGTTGGAATATTCATTTTTATATATCACAATGTTGTTAGTATCACTTCAGCAGATGATAGGAAAGATTCCGTAGCCACTCAAATTATACCATGATATTTTCTTGCTCTTCCTATCACACTCAAAAGACTTGAGTGGAAGACATGTGCAGACAATTGAGATATTGCCTTATCTGTGGAAACTATGATATTAAAAGAGAAAACATCTATATAAATGTTTTAATTTGTGTTAATGTAACATTTTGATTTTAACTGAGTATATGAGTAGCTTTGTGATGTGAGACTCTACCTTGGTAAAAGAGAATTTTGTAAAAAATGATGTTCATTATCATTTAGTTTTATAACTAACATTTTAATTGGGCATATACATGTGTGAAATTTTACTGCACATTTAAAAAGATTATTTAAATATTATTTCCCTTAAGGAAATTAAAACTTTTTCTTTAATTTATATACATAGTCCCAGTTATAATTTTACAATGGAATAAAAATTCATAGCTGCCTTCAATAATGTGCTTGCAGCGGTGTCTTTCTACAGGTGGATTTTGATTGTATTCGTCAGCATTTCTTCTCCATTCCCCTAGACGTCATCCTTACAGATAAGGTTGTAATCTCAGGTGCATAGACCTGATCATTATTGTTCATGTCACTGATTTCCACAGGCCTTTACATGAATCATATTACCAAAACGTTGTTGATGGGGGACAAAAATTAAGTTACTGATTTGCAGCCTGTCTATAAAATATTAATACCTAGATTTTTTCTTCTCATTGAAAAGGATCCACCTCTATCTTTGACTAAACTAAGTTTGAAATTTATTTGTTGTTTAGATTTATGTTGTTTTCCAGATCTCTGAGTACAGATCTTTATCTTATTCATACCATAGTAGATTCTAGGTGATATACTGATTAAAGCCAACCTCTTTGCCCTTAAACATATTTACATAACGTATTTGCAGGGAAAATCTTGGCCTGTTCAGCTTCCCAATTCCCACTGTGTCAGGGACACCTTTTATAACTTGTGTCCTGGCCTTCACACCCTGGAGATTTGTGGGAGACACAATGTACCCACGGAGACTCTGAGAGTGAGCCTTTAAATCAAAAGACAAAGGAAATGGATTAATCAATAGGCAGCTTCCATTTATTTCTCTCTTTCTTTTCTGCAGGCAGAATCCCCAGACATAACAATCAAATCTGTCTGGTCTGATACTATTAACGGTTATTTGACAAAGATATTTTGACCTGCACAGAAAGAGCTTAATTTATATCTGCATTTGTTCACCTCTTGGACAGACTTTTTGAAAAATAAAAATTTGTTCCACCAGGTTTCTGGTGTTCTACTATGTACATCAATGTCACTTTGGGCAGAAATTTGCACTGGAGGCAGGATCAACCTTTCCTTACACAGGTTTTGTTAGGAAGAGAGAACACAAGATCTCATTTAGAGAATCTTACTGTTTCTTCAGAGATTTAATACATTCTGTTATCTTCATAAGCTGACAGAAAGTTATAAATATAAAACTCTAAGGCCAGGCATAGTGGTTCACGCCTGTAATACTAGCACTCTGGGAGGCTGAGGTAGGCGGATGGTTTGAGCTCAGGAGTTTGAGACCAGCCTGAGCAGCAGTGAGACTCCATCTCTACTAAAAATAGAAAGAAACTAGCTGGACAACTAAAAAAAATATAGAGAAAAAATTAGCTGGGCATGGTGGCACGTATCTGTAGCCCCAGCTACTTGGGAGGCTAAGGCAGGAGGATCGCTTGAGCCCAGGAGTTTGAGGCTGCTGTGAGTTAGGCTGACGCCAGGCACTCTAGCCCGGGCAACAGAGTGAGACTCTTGACTCAAAAAAAAGAAAACAACAAAAAATCTTAAAAACTCTAGATTTCCCAGAATATTGATGTTTTATTTTTAAGTGGTTAGTACTTTTTTCCTTAAAGGAACCAAATGGGCATATTCATAAATTTCAGCTGTGTCAATTCAAGGGAATATCAGTATCCAGAGTTCTAGATTTCTAGATAAAGACTTGTAATGTTATTATGTGTTCCTATTAACATTCTTTATTAATTAGTATTTATGAACTTAAAATGAAACCAGAAAGAAAATAAGCAAAACTATTGGATAGAATCACTTAATGGAAAAGTCAAATAATAGAAGATATTTCTTATAAATATCAATGATATGTAGAGATCAATTTACCACCACACAAAAAATCTAGACCCTTTTCAGCAAACCTCAGGTAGAAAGCTGACAACAGGCATGAAAAATAATCGCACACATTTATATTTGCTGAAAATAATCATTTATTTATTTTGCTAAAATCCAATCTTCACATATATTTTGATGTGATATACTGAATTCAAGACTTTATCTCAAACGTTTTGCACTGTTATCACCTGTTGATTCCACCCACCTCTATTCTAAAAATTATATTTTGCATCACGTAAATAACATGATGGAGAAGGGATTATAAATTTGGCAGATCTGGGAATTTTCTTCCATTCTGTAAATATTGATGATGGTTCCCAGGGTAGAGAGCTTTTCAATGCTCATGATTCAGTTTCACAGATGAGATGACTCCCGATCTCCGGTCTGTTTCTGCTGTGGGCTTCAGACTGGCATACTGACTTTTTAATTTCTCTATTTGTATGACATCTTAAATTTAACAGAAGCAAAGTAAACTAAACTCCTTACCCCATCTCCCAAACACTCTCTCCTTCTGTCTCTCGTCTCACTTCAAAAAAGTAAATAGATAAATAAAACTGATTTTTCATATTTGTCCCACCTTTAAATTCATAGAAACCCGGAAACCCAATTAATTACAAGAAACAAACTACTATCTCTTATTTATCTCTTAAATCCAAACACTCCCCTTCTTATCTCAGTAGCCGATTTCACATCATCCTCCTCACTCTCTAGGTCATTTCAGTAGTCTTCCAATACTCACTGATGGAATGAGTACTAATTATCAGTAAAAGAAGGAATGAATATTTTTACTTGAATACTAACTGCCTCTAATTCATTTATCTTTGTTTGTTTGTTTGTTTGTTTCTCTGATAACACTTTCAAAATTAAATGTGATTACTCAGAATGTACTTATTAGTAATAGACCTGAACTAGTGACACTGATGGATGCTTTATTTCTCAGTTTTTCATAAATCATCTATATTTTAAACATTTATATCCTCAAGCTTATTGCTCCTTAGTAGAAGAATAAACTTTTCTTTGTGTTTTAAAAATCAGATCTTCCAGATCATTTTAACATTTTTGTTCTTCATGTACCTAGTAGTTTAACAGACACAATTCAGAGGATATAATCAGGATTCTGTATGATTTGGGGATTGCACTGTTTTTTAAAATATATTCAGCAAGGACAGTCCTTTCCTTGTAACCAGATTGAAACTTGGGTGCTCCAGTGATGTTTCTGGTTTATCTCTCGTAACAGAAATTTCTTTACTTTCTTTAATTACCACTCACAGACTCAATTCAGTAATGAAGAATTTCTAGTCTGTATAATAATCAAAGCAACAAACTTAATGAAAAGTTAAGTCTCCTTGTGCATCAAACACAGACTAGGCACTGTACGGTGGCCATGAGAGTCCATTTTCTTCCTTTTCACACCAAGCTCAGCCTCCTGCTGCTTGTCTTGTACCGTCACAATGTGGTTTCACTCATACCGTGCCTTCAGATGTTCAAGGCCAACTCTTGCTTAGGTGCTTTCACATGACACTTAGAGGGAGTGTCTATGATGTGGGTGACTCTCATCCTTCTGGCTGCTTGCCCCCGACCCTGGTTTTTGGGGGTTCTATCCACACAGACTCTCCCTACTGGACTCCATCATCCCCAGCCTCCCCACATGTCTCTTGTCAGGATTTAACATAGCTCTGGTGTGTGTACCCGATGAGGAAATATCACCTTGTCCTTTGTTGTTTATCAAAAATGAAATATGTCCTGTGCTCGTTGCTTTCACATACTGACACAGAACAGCTCGGGCCTCTGCGGAAGGAAGGGTTCCTGCTCCCCTGTCATTCCACACATTCACACCCTTTGTGCGTCCCTGTGGGGGCCAAATGTCTATGCACAGAATCTCCCCAAGCAGTGGGGCAATGCAAAGGTGTAAGAAGGTTCCCAGGAGGCCTCCCCTCTCTCGACTTAGAGGACTAAGGGAAGAAACTGTGCTGAAGTCCCTATGGTCATGTTTGGATGCTCTTAGAGCAATAAAGCAATCACTATTGTGTACTCAAATTGAGTGTAAGATCAATAGATCAATAGATGAAGACATAGATATATAAATCAAATACAGTAGAGAAATAGGTACATAGATAAATATGTAAACACACACATATAAATCAAAGACCAATACAGACACACATATAAATTATCCATGCTGTTATCTGGCATATCCTTAAATGCCCAGAGTGTCACTGAGGGTTAGAAGAACTTTAGTTTTTAGTACTTCATCCACATAGAAATGTAGATCTCTACATCAGAAATATACTGTATAATATATTAATAATATTAGTAATATACTGTAATTAGCAATTTGATTTGACATTAACATATTGCCTTAAAAGGTAGAGCATGTAAGCTTTACAAAATTATCTAATTATGACGTAGTGTTTTATATGTAAATTATGGATAGTGTTAGCTAGGTAAGAGCAATAGGGAGGGAAAATTAAGGCATTTAAGTCTAAGTGGTGAATCTCTAAGTGATATCCCCAAAAGCTCTCCTAAGAATATAACAACATGACTTTGCAATTTAGAGGTATTTGTGCAAGTCCTGATTCTGGCCTGAATTACGGAGAGCTGTAGGGTTGTAATGTCTATGTTTTCAGCTGAAAGTCCAGGGCTCTATTTCTTTTTGTTTCTTCTTTCTCTAACCTGAGAGGCAGTGCACCTTGCCAAGTCTGCTGAGATGCATCCTGCTCTGTGCACGGGATTCATTCTGCAGGCGCAGGTGCTATCTCCTTCCACACGCAGTTTCCTAGAGGGAATGGCTCTTACCCCTTTGTCTGTCAGCCTGCCTGGTCCTGCGTCTTTCTCCTTGCTTTTCTGTATACGTTCAAGAGCTCCATTATCGTTCTTCGAGAGCTTTAAAGGGTGCTGAGCACAGTTTCTATCCCTGTCCTTTTCTGAGCTACATAGCAAGTAGAAGCTTCTGGGCTGTCAGCACCAAAAGGAAGATAGACAAAGCAAGAAATTGGAAATGGTGAGGCTCTATCAAGATCCAGTCTCAAAATGAACTGCACTGAATTTTCAAGGAGAGGAAAATGATTACAGGGAATAGGTTACACAGGGAAAGTTGAGAAGACAGTCAGGGTTACTGAGATGCAGAGACTCCAGGGCAAGAAGCAGCTGCCTTCCCCACGGCTGAGACTGAGGAGGTACAAGGGACCCCTGGGCCTAGGAGCTGAGGCAGGTGGGTGAGCCACGTGGTCCCACGTGAAGAGGGGATGCGGGGTGGAAATGGAGCCAGGGAGGAGAATCAGCCTTTGCAGGGGGAAGAAAATCACCAAAGCTTCCACCCTCCTCCTGCCTTCTGGTTTTCTGCCAGCGCCTTCAGCGGCCCAGCCGTTTCTGGAAGACGAGGCTGAAGCTCTGAGAACCCCACTGCCTGTGTCGCACTGCAGAGCAGAAAAGGGCAGGGCTCGTCTTAGAGCAGACGTGTGTGTGTAAAACGAAAAAGGCCTTGCAAAGTACAATATGTGTGGGAGTCCAATTCTCTTGAAAGTGCACACACAGACTGACTAGATCTGGTAGATAGATACAGATACATAAATTAAATACCAGCTATCTCTGGAAAAAGAAATTAAAGGTAATTTTTTATTACTTTTAGTATTTTCCAAATTTTATCAATACACATGGATTATATTTTATAAAATATTTTTACAAGATTAGCCCCAGCTGTTTTCCTTGATTTACTCCAAATGCAATCTTTTAACCATGAAAAACTCCTCAATACAATGATGACTATATTTTTAAAACCTTTGATATTAGCCACTTCAAAGGCAATTTAACAATTTAAATAGATGATGTTCACCCATGCCCGTTTACTAAATTCATGTATTCTAGCCCCTTAAAACAATGTTTTTTATTGAGGAGCTTTGCTAATAGAATTACTAACTTTAGTGTGAACCGGCCAGAGTTCAACACTGAACTGAACAGATAAGAAAAACTGCTGTTCAGAGAAGCTGACCACCTCATGCTCCCACGATTAATTCTCACCGTGCATGTCCCCGGAGTGCTTTTGTAGGTTGATAGGTGGAAACTAGATAGAGAATCCACTCTTTCTAATCCTTGGTCTGTTGCTTCTTTTATTTTACCACACTTTTAATTCATTTACTCTAAACTTCCAACACTATATATGGCTTATATAGGGTACCACAATAATCCAGGTTTTTTGAAAAACACATTTCTCTTGTACCATTGTAGATAAAATATTTGGAAGGTTTTTTTTTCCTCTGCAAGAGCTTTATTGAAAATGCTAACTCTCTTACAAAAATAGTTTAGCCTTGAGTATAATTATAGCGAAGTCTCATCTTAAACTTAATCAGCAATTTAAAATATGCCAATATCTGCTCTTTTACTTGTTCTAGGAGGGACTATGTCCCCATATCTGAGATGCACTGTGAGAATTTATTTCCTGCAAACCCTGTTCCTGTGCTGTTTATCACTGGCCGGCACCACATAAGCAGGCTGAGTTGACAGAGCATCCTTAGTCACTAGGACCTGGAGCTGGGATTCTAACACCTAATGTGCATGAGAATCATTGGCAAACAAGCTTGAAATGCAGCAGTAAATGATGACTAAAGAGTTCTGGGGTGAAGTCTAAAATATTTGCATTTTTTAAATAGCAGAGAATATTCTCCTACAGGTAATCTGGGAACCACATTTTGAGAAACCCCAAAGTATTAGCCATATGGTAGGTGCTCGGTCTAGCACACACCTGGCAGCCTTGCACTGCTGTCTACTCCATGCAAGGCTTACAGAGGGATGAGGCTGGAAACATCAAGAATTCACTATTTCCCAGGTCTGACCAACCCTGTCCCATCTTTAATAAGGTAAAGCCAGCCGCTCTTGCTTTCAGTTCAGGGAATTTAAACCCAGTGTTGGTAGATAGAGCTATTTCTGTGTAGCTCTCTCGCCTTTGGATTCAGTTTCCTTGGTGATTAGCCAAGTATGGGCTTGACAGCCTTCAGTTAGGAAGAAAATGCATGTGGTTTGGCATTTCGTTACTTTTGTTTTCTTTTGGGAGCCAGGAAACTGGTATCTTGCTGAATTGTGAGTCACAGCCATAATGAAAGTTTTATACTCCCTAAATTATAGCTGAGATAATTTATCTTTTAATTGCATTTATTGCAACGCTGAAGTGTTACAGCAAGTGCTTCCCAAAACACAGCTTACTCTCACTGCTCTCCAGCTTCTGTTGCACCCGTCACTGGCCGTCCACGCCGAAGCACTGGCATGAGCATTGCTACCTGCCGAAACACAAGCGAAACGCTCAGTTTTCTTTTGAGTCATCTTATTGAACAGCGTCATTCCAAAGGAAATTTTGAATACGTGACAATTTCCTTAAAGATATGTATTGGATTGCATGAATATAAATTCCTCTATTACATGCATGAGGGACGCCGCCACATACAGCATGGGTCCATTATTCCAATCTTCAGAGGAAAAATAAATAAAACCTGAAGATCAGTTATGTAAAAACAGTGGGGAAAAGGAAAGCATGAACCTAGCCTCTATCTTTGGCTACTTTTATGTTTTTCTCCTTTCATCCCACCAATAATAAACCAGCAAGAAGCAGGACGTCAACCTAGAAACTGCCCCCTGCCGCTCCGGCTGTTCTCCTAAGGGTGCAGCTGACCTTTCTCTGTTCTCGTGACACCCCAGACTCACATGGCTACAGGTGATTTCTAGGATAGATTGAGTTTCTCCTTGGTGTTTTCTCTTCCATAGAAATTCTTCTGTCCACCTAATCAGGTTTCAAGGCTCACTTTCTTTGGACTTGCCCAGGAACCCAGTGGCCTTGTCTCTACTAAGTTTTTCAGCTTTTATTCATTTCTTTTCTATGCAAATGCTGAAGGCCACTGCTCTCGGTGAAGTGTAGATGCTGACACACAGGTGCTGATGTCTTTAAAGTGTGTACCTTTCTAGGAAGAATTGTTTTCTTTGGAAGCAATTCCTTCATAAGTTATAAATGAATTTCAACCTAAAAATATTACAGGGATAAAAGGACAGTCTTATTGGGCAGGCAGCCCACTGAGCAGCGTCAAGATAGATCACATTGGTGACTCCATGAGTCCTTCTCAAGTCAGTAATGTAGAAAATTCTGGGAAAGGGCAGAAAAGAAGTACAGTGAGCATTAGAGACAAGAATGAGGGATATTTATGAGAAAACTATAGCTACTGTGCAAAGGTAGGTATGAACAGGCATTTTCATTTATCGTCAAAGCCACCAAGAGAGAGGCAGATATAGAGAAAAAGACAGAAACAGGGACAGAGAAGAGACAGAGAGACAGCAACAAAGATGGAGAGAGAGAGAGAGAGAGGTTGACATTCCTGTCTGTATTTTGTGGATGAGAAGCGTTGGAGGCTCCATATCCTGACCAGGTTACCCAGGCCCTGGGCCTTGATGAGACTGGAGCCCAGAAGCTGTGTCACCGTGCAAGGGCCATGAGCTCTCCACCACAGCCCCGTGCCTCCCAGAGACTCGGCTTGAAAGACAGAGCTGGCCTTGGCTGCTGGAGAGCTGGAAGGAGATCAGGAAAAGGAAAGGTAGGGATGATGTCAAGGGAGGAATTTGGGAGCAGGTGTCAGAAAGTAAGGTGCAGAGTACAATGGGAAACAACTGGCAAAACGCCGTCTATCAAAGGATTCTATTAGGTGAAGTACACATTTTTCTGTAGATAGTGAGGATTTACCAGGGATTCAACAAGCATAATCATTAAGTTAGATTTTTTGTTTTCTATTTCCATCTTTTTCTCAAAGTTAACTTCAAGGTTTTGATGGTTAATTCTATGGGGTGCCCACATAGCTACTTAAACATCATTTCTGGATGTTTCTGTGATGGTATTTTGGGAAGAGATGAGCACTTGAATCAGTAGACTGAGTAAAGCAGATCTCCCTCCCCAGTGTGGGTGGCCTCATCCAATCTCTGGAGGGCCTGAATACAATGAAACGGTGGAAGAAGGTTGAATTCTCTCTGCCTGACTGCTCGAGCGAGGGCAGGTAATCAGTCTTCTCTTCCCCATGGTGACCTTCAGACTCAGACTGGAAGTTACAGCATTGCTTCTCCAGCTCTCAGGTGAGGAGGAGGCTGTCTTACAGCATGTCAGAGGAGGTTGGGTGGGGACCTAGATGTCCACTCCTACCAGGCAGTAATGAGGCTGTACCTTCCTTCCCCTGCCAAGTGGTCTCAGAAGCCAGCTAAAACCAAAGCTTATGTTGCAAACTTCAACACCCTCCTCTCAGCAATTGGGAGAACAACTACACAGGAAATCAGCAAGGATATAGAAGAACTGTACTGCACCTTAACAATAGGATATATTCCATATTTATAGAACACTTAAACCAACAGAAGCAGAGTTCCTATTCTTTTCAAGTAACCACAGAATCTGTATCAAGATAGACTATATACTGAACCATAAAGCAAAGCTAAGCAAATTCAAAGGAATGGAAATCATACAAGTAGGATTGCCTGTTGCAGTGGAATCAAACCAGAAACCCTTAACAGAAAGATAACAGACAAATCTCCAAATACTTGGAAACTAAACAATGCCCTTCTAAATAATCCATGGCTCAAAGAGGAAATCTTGAGGGAATTTTAAAAATATATACGCTGAACTGAATGAAAATGAAAATTCAACATATCAAACTTGTGGGACACAGCAAAGACAGTACTGAACAGGAAATTTATAGCATTAAATACACATGTCAGAAAACAGGGAAAGTCTCCAATCAATAATCTAAGCTTCTACCTCAACAACCTAGGAACAAAATAAACCCAGAGCAAGCAAATAGAAGGTAATAACAAATAGGAGAAATCAATGGAATTTTAAAAAATGGACAAAATCAATGAAACAAAGAACTGCTCCTTTGAAAATATCAATAAAAATGATAAACCTCTAGTATGAATTGCAAAGCAAAAAGAGAAAAGACATAGACCTTGTAGACATCAAAAAGATTGAAAGGGAACAACACTTACACGTAAGTTGTATGATGTAGCTGAAATGGACCAATGTCTCAAAAAACACAAGCTACCTCAATTCTCCCAATATGAATTAGATGATTTGATTAGCTCTGTAACTATTAAGGAAATGAATTTGTAATTTAAATTCTCTCAAAAAAGAAAGCTTTTTGTCCCAGATGGTTTCACTAAAGAATTCTACCAAGTGATTAAAAGAAAATTAATGCCAACTTTACACAATCTTTCCCAGAAAATAGAGAACACTTCCCAATGCATTTTATATAGCTAGTATCACCCTAATACCGAACCAGACAAAGACAGTAACTCACACACATGCACACACATAGAAAACTAGAGATGAATATCCCTCATGAATATAGGTGCAAAAATATTTTTGAAATATTAGCAAATAAAATTAAGCAATACATAAAAATAATTATCCACTGTAACCAAATGGATTTTTTCCAGGGGTGCAAAGTTGATTCAATAATTTAAAATCAATCAAGGTAATCATATGAATAGGCTGAAGGAGAGAAAACACATTGCCATATTAGTGAATGCACAAAAGCATTTGATAAAATTTAACACCCGTTCATGATAAAAGCTCTCAGAAAAGTAAGAATAGAGGGGACAGTTTCAACTTAATAAAGAGTATATACAAACATCCTACAGCCGATATGATATGTAATTGTAAAAACTGTATGTTTTACCCCTAAGATCGGAAGCGAGGCACGGATGTCTGTTCTCACCACTCTCATTCAGCATCGTACTGGAAGTTCTGGCAAGTGTAATAAGACAAGAAAGGAAATAAAAGACACACAGATTGGAAAGGAAGAAATAAACCTGTGACTATTTATTCATAATATAATTGCCTATGTGTAAAATCCCAAGGAATCTACCAAAAAAACAATAAAGAAAATAATGAAAAAAATTCATAGAACTGATGAGTTCAGCAAGGTCACCTGGTAACAAGATAAACATAAGAAAATAAACTGCATTTCTATATCCTAGTAATGGGCAATGAAATTAAAAATACAATGACATTTACAGTTGCTCATAAAAATGCATTACTTAGATATAAATCTAACAAATTATGTAGAGAACTTGTATTCTGAAAATCACAAAATGTCCATGAAAGAAATCAAAGATTTAAACCAAAGGAAAGACATGTCCTGTTTTTAGATTAGAAGACAAAGAATAAGTAGTCAATTTAATAATGATCAACATAGTAGTAGTCAGTTCTCCCCAAACTGACATATAGATTTAATGCAATTTCTATCAAAATCACAGCAAAATTTTTGGTAGATATAAAGATATAGACAATATTGTCTGGGGCATGGACATGCTTGAAGCTCTGACTCGGGTGGGGCAAAGGCAATATATGTAACCTACACATTTGTACTCCTGTAATATGCTAAAATAAAAAATAAATAAATAGAACTAAATCAACAAAAAAAGATATAGACAATATTATTCTAAAATTTATATGGAAAGGTGAAGAAACTAGAATAGCTAAAACAATGTCTATGAAGAAGAATAAAATGGGAGGAATTAGCTTACTCCATTTATAATATTATTATAAAGCAAATAATCAAGACAGTGGCAAAGGGGTAGACTCATACATCAATGGAACAGAATAAAGAACCCAGAAATAGAGCCACACACATAGATTCATCTGGTTTTTGGGAAGTGAGTGTGTTCATAAATTGGCAACATACAGAATCCATCTTCTATATTTTTACTACATTAATATCAATATTCCAGTTTTGCAGGATGGTCCCATTGAAAGAAATTGGGCATAGGGTACACAGGATTTATCTCTATTATTTCTCATAACTGCATGCAAACCTAAAATCATTTCAAAATTTAAAGTTTAATTAAAAATATTTAAAGGTGATGAGAGCAGGTTCTATATTGGCATAATAAATGACATGAATGGACACCATTTATTTAGATTTTCAAATTGCCTTTGACAAGTCTAACATCAAAGAAGTTTGGATTTGAGGAAATTATCATGGTTTAAAGACCAAATTTGGAATCAGATAGTATTTTATCTTTAAATGAAAAGAAAAATGTGTGTGCATGCATGTGTGCATGGCCATGTATGTGTTGTGTATATATATTTCTCAACTCCATCCACTAAAAACACGTAGAAATGCTGACTAATCCAATAATAATGTGCTGTTGTGTTTGCCCAGAGTGCCAATGGCTGTCTCTAATGTCATGTTTCCACTAAAATGGTCAAGGTCTCCTGGAGAGAATACTTGATTTCAGATTTAGAACCAGAAAACAAAAATAAAAAACAAAAAACCCCACATTTTTTGGGAACACTAATGCTAATTTTATGTAATACATTATCAGTTATTTATAATACCATATTAGCTATGATAAAATATCTGAGCTATATGGGTAGTCTCTAACATTTGTACCGAACTATCAACTTAAATCCCTTCAATACTGTGGTCATCTGTACCTTATCATTAGGGTCAGGGCTATTAAAGTTGGAAGGCCTTTAGGAGATATTATTTAACACATAAAAAAGACTCAAAAAACTTAAGTAGCTTGTCCAACATCACAAAAATAATTAAGCCCATCTACTTCATTGTTCATTAATTTATACAAATGCCCTGGCAATAAAATAATTTTGGTAAACACTGTGCTTCCTACAAACATCAAACTGCCTTCATTGAATGTAGTTGTATATGTGTGTTAAACACCTTTTTTTTAGGTAACTTAGCAAGTTGGAGTCTTCAAATGGGAATTTGGAACTTTAGTTTTAATGGAAGACTTTCAGCTTTTTCTCTACATATCCGTGTACAGGGGTGCCCTATAGGAGAATTTTCTGAAGCACATGATCTTGTGATAGTAAAGACTAATCAACACAATCTTAAAGTAAAAGACAGCACAATAGTACAGCTATATTTGGCTATGATATAATAAAAACTTCTTGTCTATATCACCAAATATGTATTAACTATGTTCAATGGGCAAAGCACTTCACTAGCTGTTGCAGAAACAGAGCTACATAGTCATTGCTCACAAGGCACTTGGTAGCAATTTTACCAGGGGAGTTAAGAAGGTCCATCACAAAACAAACCCATAACAGGAACAAAGGCCGACAGGAATGCAGTTAGAGAAAATCACGTTGTTCAACTGTGTGTGCACATATATGTGTGTATGTGTGTTCCATTTGAAATCATCATATTCCCATGCAGAAAATAGGCTAGAATTGTAGGTTGGAGCCATATAAAGGCAGCCCTATAAGACAGGAGGGCAGGAGTTCTGAATAAGAAAAACGACATTCTCAACTTCAATATAGGCATCAAATAGCAGTGTTGAACTAAGGTGAGAATATAAAAGGCCAGTTTTTAGCCTTTTTGACAATTTTCCTGTCAAACAAGTGATGGTTTTTACTAGTGGGAAGGCAGTAAATATAAAAAAGTGAGGATTAAAGGAGAAAACAAGGTGAAAGGACAGCCATTGGAAGATAGCAGGGAGCAGTCCTGAGGGGAAGGGGTCCCAGATGGCACCAGAGCTCCCAATCTAGATCATGTGCAGCAGTGACAGGAAGAAGGAGAGAAGACTTGTTTTGAGAAGGAAGGATAATTCAGAGAGATTTTCAAGTAAGATAGTTTTGAGTTTTTCCTTAAAGTAGGAAATATGGTCATCTACTAAGGATGCAAACCTGGGCCTGGGGCTGGAAGCTTGGGAAGAGGCAAACAGATTTATAACAATTACTAGGAGATTTGTAAAGTGGTGTCATTAAGTGATAACAGGGATCTTTTTAGCAGCCGGCAGGGTCCATCTGAGACATCAGCATAAATTTCTGGTGGATGCAAATGAGTCTGAATTACAATTAGATCCAATGATTGACCCAGCCCCGAGCTAGAGTTAGGAATGACTGACTGTGAGGAAAATGGAAGAAGCTTATCAGTGCCCTTTGCTGCTCAAATGGCTGGGCCTAAGGTTTAGGCTCTATTGAGACCTGAAAGAAGTCGGCAGGAGGCAATGGTTTTAAAGACTGTGCAGGAATTGAGGGACAAGAGATGCCAAGGGCAGGGATAGGCACGTGCAGAGAGAGGGGTAGGACAGCACAGACCATTGCAGAGGAGAGTCAGAGACGTGACTGTCATGGAGGTGGAATACTTCTATGTATCTGCACCGGAAGTACTCAAAGTCATGGAGAAAAATGTGCTGGGAGAAATTTGGGCAAGATCTTTATCAAATGCATACTCCTCTTTGATGCAACTGAAATGGCATCGAGAAAGCTGCTGAAGTCAAAACTCAACCCTGGCACTCCCGGAAGGCAATGGTTGTGCCAGGCACACTGAGAAGGGTGCCAGGAGAAATTAGATCAATTTCTGTCAATTTTCCAGAAGTGAGTTGGAGTCACTCACTACCAAAGTCATGCTGGCATTGTTGGGTGATGCAACCACACAGTGGGACTTTCTGTTGAGATGACTCGCACTATTTGAAACACCTTACATTTTGAATTACTCTTTTTGGTCTACAAAGAACTTTCATATATATTATATCACAATATTAACAGTATGGTTAGATATTTTTACTCCCAATTTGCCAATTAAAAAACCGAAGCTCTGAGACATTAAATGACTTGCCTAAATCCACATAGATCCAGGGTGGCTTCTGAAAATGCGTTGACTTTTGTTCCATGGTTTTGCTGGGCACTGCACTTCTCGATGTAGGAAAGCATAGAGACGACAACCTCAAGGTAAAGGCTTCTCGACCTCAACACTTTGGACACTGATGGCCAGATAATTGGTGGGAGCTGCCCGGTTCTGTGAAAGGTGTTTGGGTTTGGCAACATCTCTGCTCATTTCTCACCCCCAGTTGTGACAAACAAAAATGTCTCTGGATACTGGCATATGGCCCCCAGAGGACATGATCACTCCTGGTTAAGAATGGCTGCTTTAAATGATACAAAATTGTTCATACTTAACAGTGTATACTGTATAAACTAATATGTCTCTCACATTCTGGTGCATGTACAAACTGGATAATTAGGTAATGATTTCACTGAACCTGAAAGTTATTTTGGTTTTTGGCATTGCCACTTAGCTCGACCAGTCTTCTGACCCAAATTTATTGGAAAACCTGGGAATGTGCAGGATGTCTTCAGATTTCTCTGCTGTTGAGGCTCCTATGCCAGCAAAGAATAGAAACTCAGGCTGCATTGTAAAGCAAGGGCATAATTTAGAAGTCTTATAGGAAGCAATACTCAGTAGGGATCATCTGGTTCTAATTAAGCTTCCTCCCACTGGCCACACGGCCTCTTTCTAATGGCTCCTTTGTCTGTGTCTGCCTAGCGCCCTTTCCCTGCCAATGATCCGATCCTCTCTGTGCTCTCAAAAAAGTGGTTCTAACCACTCACACTTCCTCCTGAATGGTGCTCACACTATCTCCTAAGTGGTGCTCACATTCACCCTAGGGTGGTGCTCACACTCTCCTGTTTGGTGCTCACACTGTCGCCTGAGTGGTGAGGCATCATTGGTCAGCTGCCTCCCCTGGTTCAATCCTGGTCCACTCAGGACAAAGAACAGCCTATGACACCCTGACAATGTTCCATGTGCCAAGATGTTTTTCCAAAAAGCAGCTCTTGAAACCGGCAAGCCTTTTGATAGATGGGTAGATGGGTGGCTAATCTGCTTCTCATGACTGCACTGGGAGTCAACACTTAGTTAGCTGAGACTGAGAGAGGCAACAAAATCACTTCTGTCTCCCAGCCCCTACTAGCACACCAATGAAACCAGACAATAACATCATTTAAATGTATTCATAAGTAACTATGGTGGAGAAAATTATCTTTTGGACAATCTGGATTTAATTGTTTCATGTTTTCTTCATTTTAAAGACTTCAGATTAACTATGTAAATTATCCAACAGAATCCTTTTAATGAGGAGTGTATTTAATTTCTCTAACTGAAATCACACAATATTCCCAAAGTGTTACAGAATCTTTTTACTTGGTTTAGTGAGTTTCCTGAGTGAGTTAGAGTCCTTAAGAATAAAGGGGTCTACATGAACTTGAGTCATCACTATCTGCTCTTAAACTCGGGTATCAGAGGAGAGCTTCATGAAATAGAACAGGTGAGGGTTCCTTTGTTTAATGTACAGAATGAGAACAGGCAGATGATAGCTTTGAACTTGCTGGTAATATGAACTCTAAGACCTGAAGATACTTCTTTTATGACTAATTTAAAACTTCAACCGAGTCAAGTTATTCTTTAAAGAAATTTATTTTCATGGTCATGTTTAATCATTAATAATTATACTAGTTTCTCTGATTCTAGGTAATGTATGACATTGTTGGAGCAATTGAGAAAAATAAAGACTCACTTTCACAGAATCTTCTATTTGTAATGAAAAGTAAGTTGATTTCTTTCTCTGTCCTACACTGTTAAAATGCCATACAGCCCTTATTTCTTTATCTCTGAGTATTTTCTTATAAAATATGCTACTAGCTAAAGGATAATTGAAATATCTTTGCATTCTAATGCCCAGAATAATAAGGAATGGATCTTGCCACACTGTACATCGGTTATAATTTAATTTGGAGTCCAGTAGAAACCATGATTTAACTAAGCTTTCAGCAGATAAAAATGTAAAATACCTTTACTACTTTAGTGGTATGAATATAAAAAAGCTTTTCTCTGAAGACTAATGAAGATGAATATGGATTCCAAAGTTATTTAGGCCACAGTAGGCTGAATTTCATTACTTAAGATGACTCTGGAGCACAACTAAGGGTGGTGTTTTATTCTCATGTACTTCGGTTATAATGTATTAATGTTCACTGCATAGAAGGGGCCTATAAATTAATGTGTGTGTATATCCATGTATACATTAAATTAGAGGCTTCTACATAGTAAGCTCTAATACTTTATATACATATACATATGTACATGTCTTTATATACATATGTCTATTATATTTCTATACTATATATAAAACTATATACAAAGTTTATATATGCTGTAATTAAATGCATATACATACATATATAAACATATATTCTGTCTCCCCTACAAATTATTTTCTTAGCAGTTCTGCAGTGATTCATATTTTTCTAATAACCTTTTTAATGAATTAAAACATGTCATCTTTTGTCCTTTCATTTGCTCTAAGTGAGATAGAGTAATCTATCTTTCGTGGTAAAAGAAGCATATGATAGCTTTTCATGAGATAGTTGAATTGCCTTTGAGTTGGGAATAAGACATCCATAGCACTTCTGGTCTGAGGAATACATGTGCCTCAAATCACAACAGCACAGTTGTAATACATTGTTTTTTTGCAGAAGATTACTCTGCTTGCCTCTCAGAACTTATAGTTATTATGAGTTCTCTGAGCTGAGACTAATGGTAAAATCATGGACTTGGGATAATAAAATGAAGAAAGAAAGAATTGAAATAATTGATCCTATTTATTATCATTGGAAGTATCTTCCTTCTAGCTTGCAATTATTTGAACTTTATAATTCACTTCCATGTGGGTCCTATCTTTTATGAAAATCTAATATATAGCATGTTTTAAAAGTTTATACAATGATTTTTCTTTATCTTTGTATTTCGTAGGACATGTATTTAGATATATTGAGAATATATATATGTTGGCTGGTGACATTATATTTGTGCTTATCTTAATAGAGTCCCTATATCGTAA
The DNA here is from genome assembly GCA_008086735.1 of Cheirogaleus medius. Taxonomy (NCBI): domain Eukaryota; kingdom Metazoa; phylum Chordata; class Mammalia; order Primates; family Cheirogaleidae; genus Cheirogaleus; species Cheirogaleus medius. Next base: position 5,446,551 of record VBSM01000605.1, on the reverse strand, counting down.
AGACATTCTTTTATGTACACTTGTACACAAAAAAGATCCAAGAAGAAAATAAGTGAATCTTGTTTTATTATAAATACTTTAGGATGTAGGTGCATCTGAGCAAGAGGACAGAATTTACAATGTACCCTTATGTGTGTATACAGAAGGTGGCAGATGTTTTCTGTAAAGTGCTAGAAATACATATTTTGGGCTTTGTGAGCCAACGAATCTCTCTTGCAATTACTCAACTCTGCTGTTATAATGTGAAAAACAGCTGTAAACAATACAAATAGATGTGGTTATGCTCCAATAAAACTTTATTTATAAAAACAGGCAGTGGGCCATATTTTGCCCAAGGGCCATAGTTGCTCACTCATTTTATCACATAAGCAAAAGATTCATGGTTGTCATAATATTTTATACTATGAAATATTTTGATGCCTGTAGATAGTTATTAAAAGCAAGTGAAATTTATAAATAATACTTTTTATCTCCAGGTACTTCACTAAGTACTTTTCTTATAGTGTCTAATTCAATCTTGATATCATCAAGGATCTCTCAGTTGAGGAAGATGGTAAAGTCTGTTATAGGATCTGTACAAGCAGAGCTGTATCTATGAGACTCCTACCCAAATGAAGTTAGGTGACTTGGAGACACAGCTCATGGAGAAATGCTGTCAATATACTCATTTGTGCCTGATATTAGAGGTAAAGTCTATTTGACTCAGAATGAGGCTAAAGGAATCAAAATCCAGACTATGCTCATCAGAACAGTTAATTTTAGGATTTAGGAAAATCCATGATTTACTGCCATTTATGTTAACAATTATTGAGTCTTTTGTTGCTGTGTGTCTCTGCACACCTGCTTAGAAATTTGGGTACTTAAGTTAGCTTATCCCATTTTACAGGCAGAAAGGCACTCTGCAATGATTGTAGATCCCCGTGAGAGATCCTCTCCATTTCAGTGTGTACATAGAGTGACATGAAGAAAATGGGTTTGCAGTAAGTGACTCCTAGTAATGGGAAAGGAAGAATAAAACTGCCTCTTCACCAGGGCATCCTTTATTAGGCTCTAATAGGGAAAAGGATGGCAGAATTTCTCCTGTTATGAGCTGTGGTCAGGGCTCTGATGTTAGGCTCCTGATATATGGTAGTGTCTCCCTGTGTCAGTAGGATGACAGGGGACCTGCTCTGTCTTCATACATCCTGATCGTGTGATTCCGACAAAACACAGAAATAGGTCATTTACATATTTTTATCCATATTTATGTCTGGTGGTTTTAGTTTTATTAAAGGCTTTTTCCTTAATTATGGGAATAATGTGTTGCATTATTTATCTGTAGGTCGATTTCTACATAGACTTGATATAATTATAAATAATAATTGCTTAATCATTATTTACTTAAATGGGCCATAGTATTACATGTTTATTGTTTAATTTTTTATTTTGAAGTAGTTTCAAACTTACAGTTACAAAATTAGTACGAAGAACTCCCAAGTGCACTCTTCCCTGATTCGTTGTTTTCATGACCTTTCTTTTACTCCGTTTCCTTCCATCCTCTGCCCTCTCTGCCTCCTTTCTCCCTTCTGTTTGCACGCTTACTTTCTGAACCACTGGACAGTAAGCTGCTTGCCTCTTTATGTCTAAGTACTTTGGTTTACACCTTACAAACAAGGACATTATTTTACATAACCTCAATAAATAGAATATTTAACACTGATGCAATGTTAATATCTAATCCAGAGTTCATATAAAACTTTACCAATTGTCCCACTAATGTTAGTCTTTTATAATGATTTCTCCCAATTCAAGATCATTCATTGCATTTAGTTATCATTTTTCTTTTTTGTTTGCTTTTTTTATTTATAAATTTCAGAATATTATAGGGGTACAAACATTTTGGTTACGTATATTGCCTTTGCACCACCCAAGCCAGAACTGCAAGCATGTCCATCTCCCAGACAGTGCACTCTGCACCCATTAGTTGTGGATAAAATTGATTACATCCTTGGCCACAAAACAGATCTCAACAAACTTAAAAAAAACAGAAATTATATCAGGTATGTTCTTAGACTACAGGGGAATAAAATTAGAGAAACAAGTTATCATTTTTCTTTAGTGTTGTTTTCTAATCTGAGGCTTTTTTCTTAGGTGATATTAATATTAAAAATAAGTAAAGGCCAGTTAATTTGTAGAATGTCCCTCAATTTGGATTTATTTGATATTTTCTCATATTAGAAGCAGGTGGTGTATTTTTTGCCAGGAATCCCACAGAAGTGGTGGGATGTTTTTGGTGTATCATATTTGGGGACAGAGACAGTTCAAAGCATGTTAACCATGATCACTGACATGGTGGCATCCTTTAGGTTTTCCTAATCTAAAGTTGCTGTTTTCCCTTTGTTGTTGATAAGTAATTTGTAAGAAAGTACTTTGAGAATATGTGCACGTTCTGTTACTCATCAAACTTTTACCCATTAGTTTTGTATGCATTTATGTTTCTTGCCTAAATCAATTATTTCTCTTATGGTTGCAAAATTTTTATTTTCTAACTCCATCTTTCCATCAACAGTAGCATTCTACCATAAGAATTCTCACTTCTCTTTTACTCATCAATTTATTTATGATTAGTATGGACCTACAGATTCTTATTTTTTTCAATGAATGATAACTAGTTACTGTCATATTGATGCTGAAATTGTTTAAGACTTGGCTAGTGAGGACCCCTCCAACCTAGCTCCTATGTCCTTTAGACTGGTCTGATGAGTTTTTTGACACTTCCTTACCATCTGGCTTTCCAAAAATGTTTCAGGATGATGTACCTTACATCAGATCTAGAATCAGACATTTATCCAAGAAGCCTTAATTTATCTCAGAAGAGAATGGTATTGAGAAACTCCAAGATCTGGGGATGGGGGGAAGTCATTGCTACTGGGGTATTATTAGTTTTAGGCCCTTTCAGAACTTAAAGATTTAAGACATAGGTAAAAATAAAATATAGATATGTAATTATATATTAAAAATCATGAATTTATTCTGATACTTCTAATTTCAAACCAACATCTCAGGCTTCCTTTTGCATTCTGTACTTGTAGCTCCCTTTCCTAATAGTTCTTCTGCTGCTCTGCTTGTTTACTAATGTGGGCATTTTTACTGAAAGCATTATAGATATATATTATATGGGCCCTATTTTGCACCTGTGCAAGCAATGTAATTTGACTGCGGAAAAGACAGAAACTAATCTGCTTTGCAGCTAACATTGCTAACTCTCTCATGGGCTAAACATGATCCTAAGTAATTTATGAACTTTATTTTACATTTTAATTTTGCAATAATCTTTACCATAGGTACTGTCATCATTAGTTTACAGGAGAGAACATTTAGGCTTGAAAACTGCCTACATACAGATATAAATAATAGAAGAAAAATTCCTTCCAGATCCTTAACCACCATGTACATTATTTTCATTATGCTATTCAAATTTGTAACCCAAAAGACACTCTTCTAAGCTCCAAGTTTTTCTTCATGTGTCAAAAAAGGAATATGAAGCCAGAATTATTCGATTTTTATAACCTAACAACTAAAATATATCAGCTTGCTTTTACCTTTGCAGCTTAACTGGATTAATAAAAAAGGACACTTCTTTTCCCTTCTTTAACCTAACAAGTGATGCAGCCAAGCGAGGCAGGGTCTCCCCCCGGCATTTACATACTACTGTGAGACAGGTTACGTCCTGGGGAGATACGTTTCTGGGTAGTTATTTTCCTGCGGTGAGGAGTTTCTAATATAAACTGTAAGTCTTCATGACTTGGTAAGTGCACAAAAGCCCCTTAGGTCTGAGCAGGTAAGATTTCGTTCTGACAACCGGGGTAGAAGCAGGTGTTACCCAGTTAGAGAAGGACCAGGTGCTCAAGTGCAGAGAAAGGGAAAGTGGAATGAAGATTCCTGGCCAAGGACACTGAAGGTCAGGACTTGTCAACAGTGTGAATAGTGGAGGATGTAAAATAAGGACAGAGGGAGGGGAAGAATCCTCAATCCACCATACCAGTTACGTCCTGCACACAGATTGGTTTAGTGGCTAAAGCACTTGCATAAGAAATAAGTTTAAGCTCAAGTAAACAATGATGTTAGCGCCACTTACAGTATTCATTTATTTCCTAGCTAGTGAAAATGTCGTGATCAATCATTTGTTCCAGTCGAAATTGTCACAAACAGGATACCTCGTATCTTCCTATCCTTCCCTTAAATTCCGAGGACATAAATCTGCCCTGCTCAGTAAGAAAATGACAGCTTCTTCAATTATCGGAGAAAACAAGAATTACCTAGAACTTAGTAAGGTAGGAGTTTTTCGATTCTTGTTTGATCATTTTTAAAGTTTACCTAGTATGTTTGCTTCTTCCTTTTTTTTTTTAAAGCAGGATTTTGAGCACCAATGGAAAGAAGATATTCTAATAGAAAGAATTAAGGGAAAGAATGCCTACCTTAAGTATAGCCGTTAGAATGAGGGAACAGTACAGGAAAGCATAGTATAGTAACTAGTCAATAACAAATAGAGTATTAGTAATTGTATTGGTTATCTGTGCAACATGCTATTTATGTTTCATTTCTATGGCTGTCTTTTTGATGAATGGAACATATTACAACTTCAGGGACAGTAGAATTAGGGATAAACTTAGCTATCTTATTTTGTTGATATTAATCACTTCAGAGGATTTAGGTCTATAAACAGCAAATTGTCATTTTCTTATAGATATACGGTATTTTTCAGATGCTAGAATATTTTCACTGTGTATTTATAGATTTATAAATTATTTTTGTATTATACTAAATTGTAATATGTATTTGTTCCATATAAATTTGGTTGTACATAAGGTTCCATTTGTAAAAGAAAACTAAAAACTCAGTAAAGAGTTGTTTCAAGCTGATAGGTTTTAGGTTTCTTAAGAATCCCATGCCAGATGGTATTCCAGTTTGTTTTGCTTGCAGCTACCAAAACTATAAAAGATGAGATATGTAATTGGGAAGGTGTTCAGGATAATCAATTTTAGAAATGCAGTTGTTGCAGCTTGCTAGAATACATTTTAGGTTACCAATTCCAATAAAAGCATAATTAAAATTAACTCTATTGTAGAAGAGTGGCAGAAATGTGTATTAAAATATGTGTGTGTATGTGTGTGTCTTTAGCCAGTAGACCCTAGAATTAAGGATTCTTTGATGTAGTTGTTCTAGAACTGAATGATCACACAATTCAGTTTCACCACACAGAAATGGCATCTTTTACATAAAATAAAAAGACAAAAGGTTACCCTTCCTCAGGAAGATCTCTATTCCTGGCATCTTGCTGAGGCTTCCAGGTCTTTTTTTCTCAATCATCCTTAAAATCAAAAGCAAGAAATCACCACACACCTATAAATTACAATTTTAACCTCAATTATTAAACACTACAAGGCCTAGATGCCATTAGTCTTTTCCCTAAAGGAGTGCAAAAGGGAGATAATTCACAGTAGTTCCTCTACCCAGAGGAGAAATTGAGTGTTCAATTTCAAGAAATGAAGATTTATTTATTATGGTTATTCCTTAAGTGTTCCATTCCTCACTTCCCTTCAAATTGCCCTCACTCATGCACATCCACCTTTGTGGCCAGGAAAATAAGATTTTACCCACTCTTTAACTGAGCATTACACTTTGTGTTGTGCTTGTAGAAAACAGGTTGATCTTGGACCAATCACTTCATCGTACATTTCCTTGTCAGTTGCAATTAATCACTTCAGCTTGACAATTCATCCTAACACAAGCAAATGAGCTATTGTCACAATAGCAACAGCACTAAATTGAAAAGAATGTTTTATCATATTTTTTTCGTATATCAAGGGAATACCTTCTATTTCAAGGGAAACAATTTTAGATCAATAGATAAGTTAGTCTAAGTCTGTGGTGACTTGGTGAAATGTACATTAGTGTTTGAGGTTCCTTTTAACACCATGCTAGAATTTAATTATCTTCTGCCCTTTATTTTTTCACCCAGTGGCCTCATTTTCACTGATTTTTTTATCTACATTATCCTTTAATCTTTGCTACATAGGATTGTTTTAAAGAGTTGTATTTACTTACTGAAGAAAACACAGTCTATCACCAGTTTTCATAGGTAATTTACTAACCCCTAATAGTAGGTATACAAAAGAAGACAAGGAGCAAAATAACAAAGCATTGAACACATATATCCATCCAATTCCTGATTGTAGTTAAATTTCAGGAAACAAACCAATGATTGTTAAAACATCTAGTCTTTGTAACATAAAATAGTATTCTTTTGTCCCGGAGTAAGCTACATTTCATGCTAAATGTGAATAGTTAGTAATATAACCAGGATAGATAGTGAGTTTATTGTACTACCAAACAGATCAAGATCTATGTTTATTCTCAAAATAAAACAGGTGCAGGATGGTGGTAGGTCTGATTTATAGAAAAGCCCTGTACTTGAAAGGTTGGCAGTAATGTTGCCTACTTTTCTCAACTTAGAGTAACATTGCAACATTCATTTGGTATTGGGTTTTATAATCTATGTTTTAAATCTATATTTGCCTGTAAATGAATTTACATGAATGCAAGACTTAGTTTTTTCCTTCTAAACAGGAATTTAGTAAAATAAATTTGCTTACTCTTTTTTTCTTTCCTTCCTTTTTTTAATTTTTATTGCAGTTATTAAAAAAGAAAGGAACGTCTACATTTCTTCAAAGACTGGAACGAGGAGATCCAATAACCATAGCATCACAACTCAGGGTTAGTGAAGTTTTTAGATTTCAAAAACTTAATGTATGTTTCTATCAACTGTAGAGGGTTTACGTAGAATTTTTTTTCCATTTTTGACAACTCGAGTAACTTCAGAAAAAAACACACACACATAGAGTGAGTGAATACATAATTAATGATAGTCTTGGACTGAAGATAAAGATTTTTATTAAAAAAACTGCTTTATATTTTCAGTCAGTGTCTTCTTTGGAGAATTAGTTGGTTTTATTCTCTCCATAGAAATCACTAGCGGATATTATTGGAAAACTTCAGAAGTGCACCCCACACTTCATTCATTGCATCAGGCCCAATAACTTAAAGCTGCCAGATACTTTTGACAATTTCTATGTGTCTGCTCAGCTACAATATATTGGGGTCCTGGAGATGGTGAAGATCTTCCGATATGGATACCCCGTTCGCCTTTCCTTCTCGGATTTCCTGTCAAGGTAAATTCTTCTGCTCTTAAAATCATTGTTTTCACCATTGTTCAGTGTAGCATACTGATAACATTGCTGCAAGGATCTTCTGTTTTCCTTTTAGTGTTGCTTTTATTGTTTATATTCTCCTATCTTGAATAAAAGATATACTCTGCAAAACAATGAAATACACTGACAAAGCTTATATAAAAGTTGTTAAACTTACTGAAGACAATACCTTAGAAACCATTTTCATAACTTTTAAATGTGGCAATTTCCTCAGATGTAAAGATTTCTAAAATTATTGCATATAATGTTTACATAAAATTTATTATTAAAAGAAAAATGTATATATGTGATTATGTCCTCTTTTATATGTATGAACAAAATATTTTTTTAGATCAAGGATTGACAAACTAAACTCATGGGCCAAATACAGCCTACCACATGTTTTTGCAAATAAAGTTTTATTGGAACATAGCCACAGACATTTGTTTACATATGGTCTGTGACCGTTTTTGTGCTCCAGTGGCGACAGAGATGGTATGCTATGGTACAGCATATTTGTAAAATATTTATAATATTTACAGATATATAGAAAAGAAGTTTGTTGACCCCTGTTTTAGATAAAGTCAATATAAAAGCATACTGTCTACAAGACAGTGAACTAATTACCAGGATAAATTCCTGTTGTCTGGCCTCATGTTTGTATACATATTAGCCCTTCTTCCACTGTAGCCTTCTCTTAGTCATTTGCATGAAGCACCTATACTCACCCAAAAGCAATGTCATCTTCTCAGGCTATATTTTGTTCATATGCATTTTTATTTAATCAGAAACCTTAGTCTGATTTTCAGCAAACTTATAATATTCACTGATGAATTCATTTTAGAGAAATTAGTTGGGGGATATTAACTTAGTTTACAAATATATGCTAATAAGAGCTACTCTAAACCAGATCTTTAGTTTAGATACATTGCTGTTTAGATACACTTTAGCTTGATGAAGTTCCCAGTTTGGACAGGTGAATACATATAGAAATAAAGGGTATTTAGTACTATTAATTATTAAAATATGTACAAAGTGTTATAGAAGCACAGGAAGAAGGCAGTTTAGGATCAGAGATGGCTTTCAAGTGAAGATATTAATCCTGGTGAAAATAATGAGAATGTCAGTTTTTAGGCACTCAAAAAATAAAAGGGGATGAGCAAAAAGAAAATCAAATCCTATATAACATAAGATGAAATTTTATAATACTTAAGTAAAATAATACAATATCATAATTGTAAAATTTGTCATTTATATTTAAAAACTAATGGGACAACTATAATATGAACATTTCATTTGATAAATCATTCATCTGAAAAGAAAGAGGTTTTAAAACTTGTTGGCTAGTTCAATGTGAGCCACTACTTTGAAATTGTTTGGCAAACAAACAAAAAAATAAACAGGCCAACAAACTTAAATCACTAAATTTGAAATATTAAGTTCAGAACAAAAGACATAATATTTAAACTATAGCTAATATTCTGAGTTCAATTTTTATGAGATTTGTTTTTCTGGAAGAAAAAACAGCATTTATCTATTGTGTATTTTGGTAAATTTCACACAGACTTAAAGAGGAAAATAAGTATCATATAAGTTCAACTTGAGCCATCAACTTTAAGGGGACTGACAGGATATCTTCAGAGGACAGAAGACAGACATAATCACCACGGGACTGGATGTTTTTAAACTGTAGACTATTTCAGATAGACAAGATGTTTGTTTTTAAAACTTAAAATGTGCTTATAAATAAGACAGTAGATGAATTGGCTCTTAATTTACAATGAATAAATGTGAAGTTAGGTATAAATTAAAGCTGAACATAATGTTGCAGGTCTTTCTGGATAGGAGTGGTGGTGTCATGTCACTGAGACACTGACTATTGTACGTTAAGGGGCATTTGGAAGGACGACCCTTAACCTGCTTCTTTCTATTCCCTAGGTGGAAATCCATTTATAGTTTTCAGAGATGTTTGGCCTGTTGAGAGCATATATTTCTTACACATTATAGTTTGTGTGTTAAAGGTCAGCCCTCCCACCCCTTTAAGTACAAGTGGTCTTTGGGTTGAATTTTAAACCTGCCTGTGTATAAGTTTAAAATAACAGATTCCTAAAATTTACCCTAGACTTTGAATCAGAATCAGCAGGGAGTGGGATCCAAGCACCCCCTTGTTTGTAGCTCCATATGTGATTCAATAGGAAACAGAGTTGCGAATGCTTGTCCCAGGGTTAGGGGTAAGGTAGTTATTAATATCTGCTAGTAGCAGGTGGTCTCAGAGGCCTTGATAAATTGCAATTTTGCTAACAGTAATAACTCCCTTTCCAAGCATTGCCCAGAACAGCAGTTCTCCAACCCTAGTGCACATCAGAATCCCTTGGAAACTTGTTAAAATACAGATTCCCAGGCACCAACCCCAGAGTTCGGTAGCTATAGGTGAGGCCTATGAATTAGCATTTCTTACAGTTTCCAGGTGATATTGAGGTTGTTACTATGCAGACAGCACTTTGAGAACCACTGGCATAGAACCTCTAGTTACTTGGGGACAATGCTTTTGTTTTGTTTTGTTTTGTTTAACCCTATATCAAATAGGATTCATCTCAATGAATAATAAAAAGTTCATTTAGTACGTTTTCTTAATTTTCTTCTGTTTCTTCATTTGTCTTAGAATCATGGCATCAAAGATATTCTGTACTAAAGGGTCCCTCACTAGTTTTCTAGTGTAACCTTTGGTAACTACATGAATCTTCCTATTCCACAAGCAGTTAACCGAACTGCTCTATTACCCATGAAGAAGGTGGAAAACGTGTGTGTGTGTGTGTGTGTGTGTGTGTGTGTGATGGAGAGAGAGATCATATATTATAAGATTAGAAAATTATTTGTACCTTTGCTTTCTGCATTTTTTCAAGTTTAGTTTGATATATATACTCTATTAGGACTAATTTCTGTTAATACAGTATATGCAATTAACATCTTTTAAAATTAAGTATAATATTTATATGGATGCATCTCTTGATAGACTATGACTTCTTCTAAACAGGAATCATATCTTATTCAATCACAATGCTTGTGCATTATAAGTGTTTAATAATCATTTTCAGAATGAACCTAGCATTGGAGATTAAGGCTTGTTCAATTTAAAGTAATGTTTCTGCATAAGAGATCATAGCCATACTTTTAAAAGTACAGTGGGTAAAAAAAATAGTGAGAATGGAAAATGATACTTTTTATTAAATCTCTGAATTTATTTCAACATTAGCTTATTTAAAAGGAGATGGGATTTCTTCTTATCATCTTTATCTGCAATGGCGTATCAGTGGAAATGGAATTAATGATGTATGTTAGTCAAAATTTGCCACTATCTCTACTAAATTTAGGATGCCAGTCAGGAAAATAACACAAACAACACTGATCTGTAGAGAGATTATCAGTTTCTATATAGACCTTGAATAAAAAGCAGTCAACATACCATTACATCAAGAAGTAACATAATTTAACATTTCATGAGTATTCAGAAAGCTTATCAGGGCTTTGAAATGCCCCTAGATAATGAAGCATCATTATAAAAACAAAGCCTAGAAGTTAAATTTAATAGAAAATTTTGGTTGCCATGAAAAATATTTATTTTCTATTCATATCACCTTGTCGTAACTGTTAGAGAATAAAAATCTGTCAAAAAATGACTTCACTAAGTATACAAAAATAATATGGTTATCACAAAAATTTTGCACAAAAAATAAGAGGTACAGTTTTGCAGTTTGGAAGCAAGCAACCACTTATTTGAATAACATTTATTGTTTCTAAAATCTGTCATGACAATAAATGTGGATAATGGACATTTCCTTGGAATTTGCAGATATAAGTGAGGTTATAAATTTACAGCATCATATCCTGGCTCTAATAACTGTCCATCATTCTGAGTCTTCCTAATTGAAACTGGAGAATTGCTTTAGTTGAGAAGATCCTATTTTAATTAAATGTAGAAGTATGCTTGTTGATATGTTTTCCTGTGTATTTCTTGTGTAATACAGCTTCAGAGTGGGATGATAAGGACTTAAGGGCCTTGTCTCCCATGTCAAGAGACTTCACAAGTTTGGAGATATGAGGAACAATGAAAGGAGCAGCAGAAATATTATTATGTGCAAATTGTGATGCTTAATTGTATTGCCTATTGCTATGGACTGAATGTGTGCCCCCAAATTCATGTTACTATATTCAGAGATGGAGCTTATAAGAAGGTAATTAAAGTTAAGTGATGTCCTGAGAGTGTGGCGCTGATCTGATAGGAAGAATGACCTTGTAAGAAGAGGCACCTGAGATCCCCCTTTGCCATGCTAGGACACAGCGATATTGCAGGCAGCTGTCTGCAAGCCAGGAGAAGGGCCCTCACCCTGATTTGGGTGGCACCTTGATCTTGGCCCTCTGAGCCTCTAGAACTGTGAGAAATAAATTTCTGTGTTTAAGCCACCCAGTCCAGGGTACTTTGTTACGTGGCAGCCCAAGCCGACTAAAACAGCCATGTCCTAAGTGTGTTTGTATGCCGACAATAGACAGTAATGCTGGACAAACTGTGTTTGGAAGTTTTTGGTACTATGTTTGTGTTATTTCATATTTTTTGTGTTAATGGGAGGAAATATAGTTTACCTGCACATTTGTGGTTTCAAAAACTCTGAGGCTTTGTTCATGTAATCTCATCAACTTTTCCACCTTTTTACTTTACTTGCTATTCAGGATTCAATCAGGTATCATCTTCTCTGGAAGACATTTTATAAGAACTCGGATTGGTCTGTGTGTCTTCTCTGTTTCAGGAAGATCTTGTGTAACACATGGATCACCCACTTACTGGATCGTACTGGAAATACCCGTGTGTGCGTGTGTGTGTGTGTGCGTGCTCATCTTGACAATAGGACCAGAGGTTAGAAAACTACAGCCCACAGGCCAGATCCGGCCTGCCACCTGCTTCCCTGTGGCCCGAGAGCTAAGAATATATTTTTTTACATTTTTAAATGGTTACATTTTAAATGGCTATGTAAGTCCCTGCATCATTTCCTCAGTTTTGCCTCTTGGCATGCAAAGCCTAAAATATTCACTCTCTGGTCCATTACGGAAAAAGTCTGCTGACCTCTGTACTAGGCCATGAGGGGACCTTGCCTGGCTCTAGCAAACATGGTCACCCTTCACGCCTCTGGATCCAAACCCTGTGAGCTCGGTGGAAGAGATCTGACGTACTCCTCAATAGACCACAATAACTTTTCTCTAATGTTGATCTGATTCTTCAGTTTGTGAGATCTCTTACTGATGGCTTTGTAAAAGGCAAGTCTCACCAACATGTTCTGTAGAACAAAGAAACCCCAAATCAGTGGCTTGTAACAGCAAAGGTTTCTTTCTGTTAGGTTTGAGTGTGGTTTGGAGGTAGCACACCTAAGCTCAGATCAGCTCTGACCGCAGTCTTTTTTTCCTTATCAGATCCAGGCTTAAGGAAGAGTCCATATCTAGGATATGTTCTTCTTGGATCAGGGGAAGAAAAGAAATGGTTGAATGGGTGTTTCAAATCCTGCTGAGGGTAACCCATGTTACTCCCATATATTCCATTGGTTAAAGCCATCACTTGGCCAAGACCAACACCTATAGGGTAGAGAAGTGTTCTCCTCATAGGGAGATACCACAAAACCCAAAGCAAAGAGTTGGAGATGCATAAACTTCTGGCTCAGTTATCAGACTCTGTGTCAGACCACCCCAAAACTCAGTGGTATAAAACTGTCATTTATTATTTATCCCAGTTCTGTGAGTTAACTGGGGTCAGTGGAACAATTGTTGCTTGGGGTACCTTCCTGCAATTGCAGCCATGTAGCAGAAGAGGCTGGTGTTAGCTGAGGCCTGACCGGGCTGAGTGCACAAGGTGGTTTCTCCATTCATATGTCTGGTGCCTCTGTGTTCCTCCATGTGACTGTCACTCCAGAACAGCCTAGACTTCTTTCCTAGTGGGTGAAGTTTCCAGTGCACAAGAAAGGAAGCTTGCGGCACTCGTAAAAGCTAGGCCTGGGACTGGCACACTCTTACTCTCCCTGTGTTCTATTGGTCAAAGTAGTTACGAACCAGCCCAGATATTTTCAGTGGGAAGGAAGCAATTGCTAGTATCAATTTCGAGATAAGCTACCACATCCTTTAAAGAAAGAACGTGGGAGTAGTTAGAAACAATAAAAAAGTCTTCCACAGCCATGCTAATACATATGAATTGCTATCATTTTCATCTCTCCCCAATAAGTATGTTAGTTTAGTGCATTGAATAATAGAATAAATATTATCAGCTTTTTTACTCCATATTATAGAATTGAGGGAAAGAATCATAGGAGGCCAAGCTGAAAAAAATGGCTTTGAAACATCCTTGAAGGTCATGTCTTTTTTTTTTTTTTCTCGAGACAGAGTCTCACTCTTACTCGGGCTAGAGTGCCGTGGCATCAGCCTAGCTCATAACAACCTCAAACTCCTGGGCTCAAGCGATCCTTCTGCCTCAGCCTCCTGAGTAGCTGGGACTACAGGCATGTGTCACCATGCCTGGCTAATTTTGTCTATATATTTTTAGTTGGCCAATTAATTTCTTTCTATTTTTAGTAGAGATGGTGTCTCACTCTTGCTCAGGCTGGTTTCGAACTCCTGACCTTGAGCAATCCGCCCGCCTCGGCCTCCCAAAGTGCTAGGATTAAGGTCAAGTCTTATATGGCCCCAACCGTCTTTCCCACAGCGTCCTTGAACACCCTGTATGCTTACGACATTATAATCCATACATTTTTTCAATGATACTCAAGAACTGTGCCAGACTGTAGTCACACGTATCTCCTCTCTTCTCAAGTGTTGTTCCTCTCGATTGTCATTCTCATGCAGGTTTAGGAGGGACACCTTTGGAGTCTACCTCTAATCCTGGGTGGTAGGCTTTTATGGGTCATGCCCATCATTCATTTAAGGAATTATTTATGGTTGGCAGGGGAGAGTAGGACAACATCACTAAATGGGGACGTTTGCTATTTAATGAGGAGAAATTATTTGGAAATGACAGAATGACTTGTCCAGGAAAAGCACCAGCGAGTTTGGTATTATGCTTGGCGTGGTGAGGGACCATGAGCTGTGTGTTTAGATTGTCACTGGATGAAATCCCTAGCAGAAATAGTCTGAACCATTTAGCTTGTTTAAATGACACAGTTGTTGCTGAATGGCCACGCTGTGCAAGAACACAGCCATGACATTAAATTGGGTGTGGGGAGAGGGATGAAAGAAGACACACTTCATCTTACTGGATTAAAACTACTGGGCAGCGGCCACCCAGGGAAGCAGACACTCACCAGAGTCACAGTGTGTGCAGAAAGTGCCCAAAAGTTTGCCCTGATACATATTAGAGATGCCAGTTACTGTCAATACATCTTTTAAATAAATGGGAATTAATAAGGTCAGGAGATATTAAACATTCTAACAGCTTTAATTGGCAAAGGGTATATTTTCTGCAAGGTAATGTTGCCAAGTCTTAGCCATATTCTTTCTGCTAAAACTGTTCTGCAGAGTTGGCTGATTTATCTAAGGCTTAATGAAGTTTAGGAGGGAAGAGGACTTGTAAGTTTTCAATGAAATATAAAATACAAGAGAAGCTTAAGTAACAGCTTTTAGAAGTCATTTGAACTGAAACATAGCGAAGTATATCTTTATTGGGAATTTGTTGCACTGCTCTGTGAATTACAGATCATAATTTCCCCCATAATCTAATTCCGGGATCTGCAACCTTTTTCTCTAAAGGACCAAATGGTAAGTTTTATAGACTTGCCAGCCACGTGGTCTCTGACACAGCAGAGAGCGGCCCTAGACAACACATAAATGAATGGATGAGGTGGTGTTCCAGTAAGCTGACAAAAACGGCAGGTGGGTGGTTTGGGCCCAAGCACAGCTAATCCTTAATCCAATCTCACTCACCTTTCTAAGAGAGTCAGGGAAAAATCCTTTAGAAAAAGCAACAGATAATGACAGGTGAGCTTGATATTTGCTTTCACAATCTGGCTCAGATCCTAATTTCTACTCTACCAAGTGACAGATCCCCGTGACAGCATTCGCTCATTCCTTCATCATTCATTTCTTCACTACTTATGCATTTACTCTTATTTTATGCATTTTACTAAATCGAAACATCAATGTGACTTGGGAGTCACCCTCCGCAGTAGCATCGAGGCCATCACCACTGGGTGCCGTGGCGCAGCCACTGTGGAGGAAGTAAATTCTTCCCTCTACACTCCTTATCCTATTCCTTGTAAGAACCACTTAGGGTAACTACTCTCACTATATAGACATTAGTTGTTATGTAATGAATAATTGCCCTATCTTTGATTTAACTGTACTCTCAATAACATGTTCAGTACTAACTAAGGACTGGACACTATGCTAAGCTCTTCACAAGTGTTATCTCATTTAATCTTCATAACACTCCATGAATTTTATTATTACCATCATTTCTATTTTATAACTGAAAAAGCTGATGTTCTAAGGAGTTAGGTGCTGGTTCAAAGTCTCATCTCATCTCTGAGGGTGTCTCTAACCAGTGCAGGGTACAGGATTTGTCCTGGTATTGGTCCTGTTTCAAAGTAACTGCTTTTTCCACTTTTTCCACTGTGATATTCCATCTTTTATGTTTTATTGTCGTTAGTATCCACAGGCAACGGCACAGGTGTGCCAGGCAGCACTGCGACATTAAAGGTGAAAAGAAGTCCCTGGAGATTTCTAAAATGCAGTGCTGGGCCTTACACTCTGGCCTCTCTTTACTCTGTTTCCTGAAGAACAATCCAGTTCCTACTGTAGAGTTTCTCTCAGGTTCGTGCGACAGGACAAGGTGGCCAGGTGATGGAATGAGGCCGGACCAGTCACTACATATAGAACATCAGCGCCAGAAAAAATGGAGAACCGTATGTTTTCATTTAAAACAAGGTGAAAAATGAAAATAACTTCCTAACAGCCTTGGAAAAAAATACCTAAACCTGACGAGCCCAAATGATTTAAAACAAATATATAATTCCACTGAGCAAACATTCAACACAAACAAATGAAACCAAGGTGATAACTGCTATTCCAGGAAAATAGACAGGAATCTATTTGCAACCTGAATTCAATATTTTGACAGTTTCATTGTATTTTTAATATAATTGTGAAGTCCATAAAATATTCAATCCCAGAATTCTAAATCTTCTTGTAAAAAAATTTAATCTCAGAATTCTGAATCTTGGGACTTGGAGAAGCAGAGGAAAACAACTATCTCTTTGCAAGCAGTTTGTTCACAAGTAGCTGAGAAGTTCTATTTGTTCTTCCCAAAATGACCATTAGATGAGTCCATCACTTCCCCTTCCCTTAGGCAGTGGGATGTGTGAGAGAGCCCAGCATGTCGGGCCACTTCCATCTCTCAGGGAACATCACACGGGAAGAGGAAGTTTCCTTGTCTTACTCTCTGCAGTGTTTTGTTTTCTGGAACAACTGTACTCGTCCAGTGAGCCTAATGGGTGTGACCGTACCCCTGGGGGGATAGCTCCAGTCTTTCAGAACATTCTCCCATCTTCTTGAGCACCCCACTTCTTCATTGTGTATCCCTCTGGAATCACTAATAAGCAGCATAGATTTTACACCCAAAGGTGCTAAAATGGGTCAATAATACATTACTTTATCTATCTCAAGGCCACTCTATATTCAAGACTGTAAATACATTCTATTTTCCCTCCCAAATCTTATCCTGACACATTGTCCAATATAGTTCATCAGGGATTCTGCAACCAGAATTAATGAAAATGTTAGAATAAAACAAAAGAGCAGTTCTAATAATAAAATCCCAATAGCCTAGATAGTCTCCATATTTGACTATAAATCTTCTTCCATTATTAAGTTCCCAGTGAGAAATGAAAGTTCAAAGATTAATATACCTTGTAAATTACAGTCCAGAGATATTCAATTCCAAAGGAATTGAAATCCCAAATCTGATTATCTTGCCTTTCTGAGTTAAAAGTCAGAAATTTCATATGTACAAGTTAAATTATCATCCCCAAATCATGCTCAGTCTGTAAACATCCCAGACATCGTAGTGGAGCAGGGAACTCTTCAGTGCTATAGTCTGAGCTGTCAGTCATTGCACTGGTGTGCTTGGGCTGCCACATCAAAACACCACAGACTTGGTATTTAAACAACATTCATTTTCTCACAGTTCTGGAGACTGGAAGTCCAAGATCACGATGCCAACAGGTTCCTGTCTGATGAGTGCTCTCCTCTTGGGTTGCAGAGGGCTACCTCTTCACTGGGTGCTCATGCGACCCTGTGACTTTTCCTAGGTACTTGCGTGTGGGGCAGAGGGTGAGGAGGGGATGGGGGAAATGCTAGCTCCCCTATATCTCTTCTTGTAAGGACTCTAATCCTATTGGACCAGGGCCCCACCCTTATGACCTCATTTAACCTTAGTTACCTCTCAAAGGCTCCTTCTCCATTACGTTCTTCAATATATGAATTTTAAGGAGACACATTTAGTCCATAACAGTCATTTTAATAGATGTGGCTAATTAAAGGTCTCACATGTTGTGTTCATTCAGTGTCAAGTCTCTCATGATCTTCACACTAAGAGTCCAGTGATTAAATGGTAGACACAGCTATTGGGGCACTAATCTTATACATGCTAACCCTAAAAATCTATCCCTAGTCTCTAGAGCAGTGTATTACAGGCAGAACTATTCTAGAATCTTAAACTTTATGTTGCCAAAGACAAGGGTACCATATAGTGCATTGACCAAACCAGGACACGTTTTATATTGAAATGGGGCATTATTAGTAATTTTGCCAGGAATACAGATATAACCTGGGACTGCCCCTGGCAAACCAGGGCATATACTCATCCTGGCTATCTTTGCACTGCATCATCTTTCCTAAGTCTCATGGCATTTCATCCCCAGGATTCTTTACTCTGTTGTTCCCAGTGGACTATCAGCTCTGTTAAGGAAGGTCTGCTGTATGCCCCTTGGCTGGTACATCGGAGCTGGCTGACAAATATTTGTTGAATGGACTAAGATACAAATGACAAATGTTTGAGTTTTCTATATAGTTTTATAGTTGAGGTCTAAATTTTGTCTAAGATGTAGAGTTTTATTGATATCGCATACAAAATATGTAAGTGGGCCAAAATAGTTGTTGTCATTATCTTACTAGCTTAAAATATTTGGTTTAATTGTGCCTAATTATTTCCATTTTAACATAGCCATTTAGACCTTGGTATAAGACAATGATCCTAGGTCTTAAGGTTGTCAGAGTTTAATAATCTTACTCTCCAAAAAAAGCACTTTGAGCCATTTTCTGACATTTCTATTAATGTGGTAACTATACAACAATGCATAAATTAATACTTCTATTTTATATTTTTAAAAGGTTACATTTGGTTTTCTTTCTTAGTTCTTTGAAATGTTTGTTAACTAACAACATTTTCTGTAATATTCCCAAAGAAAAGGATCAATTTATGCAGCAGAAGTATTTTTAGGGATAAAAACGTCAAATCACAATAGACACTTTATTGGTGATCTCATGTTTAGGGAGATGCTATTTTTAAAGTAAAGGAAATTCATAGTTAGAGTTGACCCACTTTATAATATTTCCACAAAATACAGAATGCTCTACTACCAACTATGTCATTGTAAGACCTTAGTACTTAAACTGAAAAACTTATTTTTGTGGCAATTTAGTTAGTAAATATTTGTATTATGTAAAATAAAGATGTCCACTTTCAACACAATTTAATTTTGAAGTAAAATTAATATGTTTTCTTGTCCAGAAATCCACAGTTTACAGAAAACCCAACACTTACTAAAGAACAAAAACAATGTTGACAAAATATTTCTAAACTTTAGTATTCTTACAAGTATCTCCCCATTTATGAAAAAAATATATATTTCTGTATAGGATCTCAACTACTCTCTCCACAGCTATCAAAATATGAATAACCTTACATTAGAATGGAGTTTTTAATATATTCAAAACAATGAAATTTGCAGAAGGATGAATGCTATTACAGAATGTCGTGAAAATTGTCAGTGCATATAGAGAGGGATCAATTGGAAAATACTTCAATAAGAATGATGTGAACAATCTCGACCGTTGATGAATGGTAGGAGATGGGGCAATGTGACCTTTTTCCAGCTCTGATCATTATGTCATTAAAAATCAGAGTCCCATTCACAAATTAGAATGCTGAATATGGCATTCATCAAAATTATGTGTTCTCTGTTTTAAAGGAACTTCTATTAGGTCTCTACAAGGCTAAGAAGTGAAAGTAACCATTTATACATCAGATTTAGTAAATCAATGATTATTTAACAATAGAGTAAAACAAGAAAATTATACCTACACATTTTTCCTTCATGATAACCTACACATCATTTCAAGATTGACTTTTGTAGAATTACCAGGAAGAGACTTTTAAAAAGAGTAGTCATTATGTGGCCTATTAAATAAAACATACCATTCCTATTCCTGTAAAAGATATATTTGGGGCAGATATGCATGCAGAATAATCCATCTTCTATGACCTGCACACTCCATTCAAGACCCACTTTAAGGTCTTAATGACCTTCCTACGCTTGAATAAAATAGTTCAGCACTTAATTGAAGACTTTATATGTTGACTTCTAATTCTCTGTTACACCTTGATCATTACTGCCAATAAAGCATACACATTGTGGAAGCAGGCGATGCTTTTCCCTTAACACCTAGCCCAGTGTGCTTGTTCAGACCTTGATCAAAGGTCTCATCTCAAACCGGCTTCTGCGCTCTAGTTGCGTTGCTTGTTTCCCAGGCTTATCAGCTTCAAAATTCAGGTTGAATCCTCTTAGTAAATCTCTCATGGGGCAGGTGCATGTTGAATGCATGCACTCCATGTTATAATGTACCTTAGAAATGAAATGGTAGCAGTGTCTTTTCCTGTTCCAGATCTTTGTAATTGGAATAGAAAGGAGTAAACTCTTTCATTATTCCGTATCTTCTCACACTCTTACCTGGATGCAACCTGAGTGACAGATGCAAGTACCCCGTTTTAGATTGTGTCCTCAGCACCTTTCACTGGGCCTGGGACAAGTTTGGTTTTTGTAATTACCTTACTGCCCTAAAAATAATTAATGCAAATTTCAAGTTATCATAGGACATTTTCCAGGGAATGTTCTTCCTTCTTGTGCTACTGCTAATGTTTTTAAAATCCATAGCATTAAACACACACACATGCACACACTCACACCCCAAATGCCCTTCAGACAATTCTTTAAATCAGTGCCATTCCACTATGGATGCCCAGTAGACCACCGGGGCTTTTCAAAAACTATAGGTGGCTGGGTTGGGGCCAGGAAAGTAGGTAAGTTGCTGATAAGATACAGAGTATTTCAGATAGGCAAGACATGTTGAAGACTGACCAAAATGATTATCTCTTAAGGATACCATGACACTCCTTGGGCCATAATTTTGAACATTCCCTTCTCTTTTCTATTCTGTTTCCTTCTCTTTATTTACTCACATCTTCTTTCCCTTCTTCCTTCAACAAATATTTATATGTACAAGGAAATCTTTAACTATGACAGCTAATTGAGTGCTCTGGCAATGCTTGTACACCAGGATATTCAAATCCATTATTTTTCAACAATGCATTTCCATTTTCTATTTGATTAGCATTAATGATTGTTACATATTGAGTATGAGTACTGGGTCAAAGAATGGAACATATTTATATTGGTGATCATACTCAAATTACTGAAAAATACTAAGAAAAGATTAAATTCTTTCATTTAGTGTACATTTTAATCTGTGCCCCATTATAGAGAGGTGAAGGGTATCTAAGTCTAGAGAAAAAATACAGAGATACATGTTTTTAACCAATACACAAGTACATGTTTATGTAGAAATGTGGCGATTTGGGATATGAATTGATCATTGGGACATCAGCTGACTGAACTATGTCATAAAGACCAAATTTCTCTTAAAAGGCTATAGATACACTGACAAAATAACAGTTGATTTCTCTGCCCTTCAGTATATCTTACTGAGAATAATTACCCATTAAATACGTTTATAACTATAACCTCAAAACTGTAACATTTATCAAACATACTGACTAATACTTAATAGATTTTGCTGTTTGCCAGACACTGTATAACATGATTATGGAATCTTGTCTTCCTTGCAGTTAGGTGAGCTACACTGTGATTCCCGTCAAGATCTCAACTCAGTTCTTGAGTCCATTTTCTTTGAGTGTTTTCCGCCACTGAGAGGCGTTCCTCAGGTGTTTACTTATGTGCAAACTAAACATTAGGAGCAAGCATTTGATTTTTTTTAATTTTTTCTTTTATTTCCTCATATTATGGGGGTACAAATATTGCTAGGGTTACATATATTGCCCTTGCCACCAGGGCTACAGTGCCTTGGCGTCAGTCTAGCTCACAGCAAACTCAAACTCCTGGGCTCAAGCGATCCTCCTGCCTCAGTCTCAGCTTCCCGAGTAGCTGGGACTATAGGCATGTGCCATCATGCCTGGCTAATTTTTTCTATATATTTTTAGTTAGCCAGTTAATTTCTTTCTATTTTTAGTAGAGACGGGGTCTCACTCTTGCTCAGGCTGGTCTCAAACTCCTGAGCTCAAACAATCCACCCACCTTGGCCTCCCAGAGTGCTAGGATTACAGGCGTGAGCCACCGCGCCTGGCCAGGAGCAAGCATTTGATTTTTAACTGTAGGCATAAAGGACAGATTTCTTTTCTGAGTACCTTCGAATTATTTTTATGAATGCACATTAAATTTATTTATTTAAAAAAATTTTAACAGTGTTACTGAGATATAATCAGCCTACCTACACCTGGTTTTTAGTAAAAAATGTTATGATTTTACATAAATAAAGACCCATGAAATCATTCTGCAATCAAGAAGGTAACATATCCATCACCCTGAAAATTTCCTCGGGCCATTTTATAGCTTTACCTTCTTACCCATCCCTGCCTCATCACCCCAAACGAGCATTGCTATGCTTTTGGCTACTATAAATTAATTTATTTCGTGACTTTTTATAACTAGAATTATAAATCATGTAACCTTTTTTGTCTGCTTCCTTCCCTTACATCATAAGTCTGACATTTATCCATGCCGTTATATTCGTTCCTTTTTCTACCGAGTAGAATTCCTTTTGTATCTTTACTCACCTATTGACAGATATTAGGGTTTTCTCAATTTGGGGTTATTACAAATAGATTATCTATGGACATTTGTGTGCAAGAATTTATATAGACATGTTTTCATCTTTTGGGGTGTGAGTGGGAAAATATAGAAGAGGAATGGCTGGGGCATGTGGTTAACTTTTGAAAAAAACTGCCAAACTGTTTCCAAATGTGGTGTGCTATTTTGACTTCCTATCAGCAGAGTACGAGAGTTCCAGTTACTCATTTTCTCCAACACTTGGTTTGATTGGTCTTTTTCATTTTTGATATTCTAATGAATGTACATTAGCAACTCATTTTGATTTTACTTTGCATTTCTCTGATGATTAATGATGTTGAGCATTTTTTTATGGACTTATTTGCCATCCATGTGTCTTCCTTGGTGAATTTTATGTTCACATTCTTGCTTAATTTTGTATTTAGTTGATTGTTTTCTGGAATTCTTTTTGTATTCTGAAGACAGGTATGTGTTAGATTTTTAATTGGCAAACATTTTCTCCAAGGCTGTGCCCTGTCTTCTACGTGTGAAAAAGACTGTGCAGAACTAATATTAATTTTTCTTTAAATATTTGGTAAAATTTACCAGTAAAACCATTTATGTATGGAGATTTCTTATTTGGAACGATTAGAGGCATGAATTCAATTTCTTTAATAGATCTAAAATATTTAAGTAGTCTATTTCATCTTGGTACTGTTCTGGTAGTTTGTGGTTTGTGAGGAACTGGGATGTTTCATCTAAGTTGTCAAATTTATGTGACTTGTTCCCAGTGTTCCTTTATTACCCTTTGAATGCCTGCAGGGTCTATAGTGATACCTTTCCTCTATTGCTAATGTTGATAATAGTTTCTTCTTTTTTTCTTTGCCAATCTTGCTAGAGTTTTATCAACTAATTTATTTATTCACAGAACCAGCTTTTTTGATGTATTACCTTTATTGTTTTCTGTTCAAAGAATTATTCAAAATCAATTTCATTAAATTCAGCTCTTATCTTTATTGTATTTCCTTCCTTCTGCTGGCTTTAGATTTATTTAGATCTTTTTTTTCCCAGTCTTTAGGTGGAAATTTAAGTTAGCAATATGAAACCTTTCTTCTAATGTAAGCACTTAAGGTACATTTCCCTCTATTTGTTTAAACAGCACTGAGCTGTGGGCATCAGTACAAACTGAAACAGCTCTAGGAGAAGCTTCCACTTTAAGCTCAAGAGGCAGGATATGAATCCTATAATTCCCCAAATGTATGGAAATGAACTGCTTTTTGTTTCCTCCATCCTTTCACACCCCATCCCAGGCAGTCCTGCAGTGGGGGGCCTGCAGGCTCATGAGCTCTGAGAGTGCAAACCTTCCTCTCTTCAGTTAGAGAAGTGGTCCTGTGAGGGTGGAGTGAACCACTTGGGAATTTTTTCCTCTTTCTGGCAGCCTATGGCATGGCCCAGATGCAGGTGCAGTCAGGGTGAATGCACAGTACAGAAGGGTAAATGAAGCCCCAGATTCAGCCTGGAGAACAGTGAAAAAGAGATGTGGGGGCGAGGCAAGAATCTGCTAAGATTAGGGAGGAGGAGGTTTGGAAAGTGACACTCTCTCTCTCTCTCTCTCTCTCTCTCTTTCCCCCCCCCACTCTCTCTCTCTCTTTCTCTCTCTCTCCTCTTATACTAATTGTCATTTATTTTTTGTTTTTGTCTTTTCAATGAACTCACAGGCTCACCCACAAGCTGTAGTGCATGGATTTTATATTATTTTGACTACATTTTTTCAGCTCAATTCATTAACTTTTTATAGACTAATTTTTTGGAGCAGTTGTAGGTTCATAACAAAATTGAGCTGAAGAGACAGAGATTTCCTTTTGACCACCACTCTGTCCCATCCCATACACCTGAAGCCTCCCCTGCTATGTAAGTCCCCCACCAGAGTGGCAAGTTTGCTGCAGTCCATGAACCTGCATTGACCAATCGTCATCACCCAGAGTGCACAGTTTACATGAGGGTTCACTCTTGGAGTTGTACATTCTCACCTTCAATGTGAAAAATATTTTTAGGAGGTAAGGCATTTTAGGTTGACAGATTTTTCTTCTAGTATTTTTAAGATAATGTTCTTCTGTATTGAACTTTTTTGGAGAAGAATTGGCTGCCATTCTTAACTTAGTTTTTTTGTACACAATGTATATTTTATTTATATGTGCCTTTAAAATTTTCTATTCCTGTTTTTGAGTAATTTGAGTGTGATACACATTGGTGTGAGTCTCTTCATGTTTCTTGTGCTTGCGGTTCATCAGGCTTCTTGGATCTTTGAGTTTACGTGTTTTTCATAAAATTTGGAAAATGTTTATTTATAATTTTTTCCAATATTTTCTATCCTCCCCTCTATCATCTCTTTTGGAGATTAAAAATTAATTTATAGTGTAAACTTGAAGTTGTCCCACAGATCATTAATGCCCTATTTTTTAAATTCTTTTTTCTTTATGCTCATTTTGGACAGGTACAGTTTTTTATTGCTGTTTTCAGGTCCACTAATCTTACCTCCTGCAATGTCTAATCTTCTATTCATCCAATTCAATGCAATTTTTGTTTCAATTATTACAGTTTTTATGTCTAAAAGTTCAGTTGGGACCTTTTAATACTACTTATTATCTTTAACATATTTTATCTTTCTTCAAGTATCTATTAGTATAGTGATTCCATTATCTGTGTCATTTCTGGATTGGTGTTAATTGATTATTTTTTCTTTTTTAAGATAAATTGCATTTTTCTGCTTCTTTGCATGCCTAATAATTAATGATTTGATACAAGACATTGTGAATTTTATTTTGTCAGGTAGTGTGCATTTTTATACTTCTATAAATATTCCTGAGTTTGGTCTAGAATGCAATTAAGTTACTTGGAAATGGTTTGCTGTTTGGGGCATTTTGCTTTTAAGCCTTATTAGTTGGAACCAGAATAGTATTTAATCAAGGGCTAATTATTTCATAGTACTGATGCAAAACAATGAAGTTCTCTACCCAGCTCATGAATCATGGAGTTTCAATCTGGCTGATGGGAATAGCCTTACTTCCTTCCTGCCTTTGCCCTGGGGATGGTTCCCTCTAATCCATCTGGGCGGTCCTTTTCTGTGATTTAGGTAGTTTATTCATATGCCTGTGATGATCAGTATTCTGCTCAGGATTTGAGGGGGAGGCTTTGAAGCTCTCTGGCATCTTCTCTCTGCGCAGCTCTCTCCTCCCATATTCTCTGCCCTGTAAGCTCTAGCTTCCTTGGCATCACTCATCTCCTGGTTCCCAGTTCCATCTATTGTACTCAGATCATCAGGTTTTACTTGGGTCCCCTCTCTGTGCTGTAGCCTGGAAATTCGTCCACAAAGTAAGCTGGGGCAGGGCTAGGGAGAACTTTGTTTGTTTTCTGCCTCTCAGGGATCACTGGCTTCACTGTCTAGTGTCCAATAACCTGAGAACTAAAGCTTCACATTTGTTGCCCAGTTTTCAGTTATTCAGGGATGGAGAGTAAATCTGATCACTATTGCTCCATCTTCGCTGGAAACAGAAAACTGTAATTTATTTTTTGTTTAAGTTTCCTACTATATAGAAAGATACGTTAGCTATTAAATTGTTCCTCGGCTATCGCATGAGCATCTACAATCAATGCTTATAATGGAGAACTTCCTACAATGGTGGTTTTGTTGGAACACATGTACTTTTTAAAATAATTTTTGATAGTGTGGATAATGTACTTTTTTCTGCTTTGATTATTTAGATTACGTATACCATCTTTTCCTAAACAGACCTATATCTCTGTACAAAAATTAACATAGACAGCTGGTATTTTATAAAATGATGATGCTAGACATGAGTTTTGGATAGGAAGTGGAGGCGAGTACTATATTTGTTTGAATGTGCATGGATTTTAATTAAGTTAAAATTAAGCATACTAGAAATTGTCCAGGAAGCTGATGACTTTCATTCTTATTCTTAGGGAAATCTTGGGTTTGGAGCTTTTATGACCAAATGGTCAAAAATGCATTTTTATCTTCGGGTTCTGAACAGAATTCTGGCCCCACCTGCTTCAAAACAAAAGTGCTAAAGTGCTTTGGCTCAAGACAAAGTGTCACCTGATTTGCCTTACATTTCAATAGAATGTAAGAACTAGCAGGAAATCTTCTATTCTCTTATTGATGATATACCAGTGCTTTAACCCAGGGAAACACTGAGACATAAAAAAAACTTAAGGTATTTCAGAAATTTATAAATAATGAGCATAGGAGGATATGCGTTTTTGAAAGTACCTTTCACTTTTATTTCTCATGTATTATTTCAGAAATTTGTACAGCAACCACTCCACTACCTTCAATATTGGTTCTGTATAACCATTCATCAAACTTTTATCAGGTCAGAAATAAGGCTCAGAAATTAAGATTTTAGCAAATGCTTCTGACCTTTATTATGGGCTACTGACATTCAATTTCAATGATTAGGGAAATTATATATAATCTAATACTAACAATAATAGATATCTTTCAAATAAATAAACAAAATCCTTATTAAGGCAGGCCTTGAAAGGTGTGATATATATATATATATCTTATACATTTTCTCATCAGGATTCTCATACATTTTTTATTCATTTAGTTAAAAATATAAAGCCTTCATATGAAGTGGCAGATAAATGTTCTCAACATAATTCATTGAAGTATTTAAAATTAAGAAAAGTAGCAATCTTAAATAAAATCTAACTAAGACAAATGCTGCACTGTGCCTTTATTTACTTCTAAATGTTATTTTATTTCTTGCTCAAGTGTTCTCAAAAAACCCCTAAGCTTAAAAATTCAGACATCTCCATTATAGTTATTCATTAGAACAAATATCGTGTATTTACAAACAACCTGATGTTGTTTGAGGGTGCAAAATGAGCAAGTCTTGCCCCAGCATAAAGCATCTCACAGTTGAGCTGGAGTGACAGACGCCTGAGATAGTACCGTGGGCTGTCAGCAGAGCCTGGAAGAAAATCCCGTGATCTTGCCGATGGAAGTGATCATAAGCGCTCCTGCAGGTGCCTTGAGCAATGATGACAAATAAACTCATCAAAGGAAGCAAAGGAGGAGATCCCAGACTTGAAATTAGACGTAAGGATGAGGGTCATGTTAGGGTTAATATGAAAACCAGAAGAGCGTGAGAAACATCATAGGTGTACAGGAAAAGACATCATTGCAGTAGTATATGAACAAGTATAAAAGATGAGAAAATGAGAGAAAGGCAGGACCTACATATTTTAGGATACAAAACTTGGACTTTTTACTGTAGCTAATAGGCATTAAACATTTAGAACAATGTAGTAACCTCATTTTATTTTTCTTTAAGGTAAATCAGGGATTGGCAAACTTCTACCTGTAGGCCAAATCCAGCCAGTAGCTTGTTTTTTAAATAAATATTTACTGGTACACAACCAGACCCATTTGTTTTCTTATTGTCTATGATTCCTTTCATGTTTCAAAGGCAGAATTGAGTGTTGCCATACAGACCGTATGCCCACAAAGCCTAAAATACTTACGACCCAGCTCTTTACAGAAATTGCTGACTCCTGAGCTGGATTTCTCTAGCAGAGTTTCCCAACTTTGGCATTTGACACTTTTGGCTAGATAAATCTCTGTTGTGGTGGGCTGTGCTGTGCATTATAGACTATTATCGGCATTCCTAGTCTCTATTCACTAGATCCAGGGCAGCACCCCATTCCCCATTATGACAACAAAAACATCTCCAGATACTGTTGAATCCCCCTGGAAGGCAAAATCAACTCTGGTTAAGAACTACTTGTAGCAGCTAAATAGAGTTTGGTTTTGAGTGAATATGCTTGTAGCTGGAGTTAAAACAGTGGTAATTTTAATGAACTGAAGGGACAGATGGGGAAAAAACGATACATTGAATGTGAAAATAGCATCACTTAATGGTTACAAATGTGGGGCTTCGGATAGAGAAAAATTGAAGAGAACTTCTGCAGGTCTAGCTTAGGTTACAAGATGAGTAATTTGGGCCTTAGTTGAGATAAGGAACAGTAGGGGAGAAGCAGGTATCAAAAAGAAAATAATGAGCTCAGTTTTGGGTGAGATGCGTTCAGGTAGCCGTGAGGTGCTCAGGTAGATGGTCTAGGAAACAATTGGATATAAGAAAATTCTGGCAGAATATGTATATTGTAATGTCACTAGAATAAGACTAGTATTTAAAACCAGGGTAATAGAGGAAGACCAAAGACTACTGTGTAAGGAAAGCCAAGGGAATATAAAGCTTGCATAAACTGTATAAAGGCAGAAAGAGTTTCTGCAGTAGGGAGCACTGGAAGATAAGGAATATGAATTGTCCACCGTGTCTCTTTGTTAGGGATGGGCGCCTTGAGGCTGCTGGGTAGAAAAACATAGTGATGATTGAAGCATAAATGACAGTCAAGAACTTTTGAAAGATCTAATGAGAAGAAAATAAAAGATCAAGGTCCCCAAACTCCATGGCCTGTAAGGAATACTGCAAGTGGCAGTTATCACCTAATGCTGGCCAGAAACGTTTTTAAGAATAGTGTAGGTGAGCCAGACACTTTGTTTTGCTTCAGTGTTAATAAGGGCAGGTTCCTTATAAGCCTCTAACGTGTGCAGAGATTGTACTTGGTAGACGGCAATGATGACAGCATGAGAGAGTTTTCAAGGGCACCAGCATCACACCAAATATTTGCAAAAGTCTGTGAAAGAGATGGTTCGTCTGGGAGTTAAGTGGTTGTGAGGTCATAGCCTGCATCTATTTCTATTTTCATAATATAGAGCCATGGTCATACACAGTATATATCTTCCTATTGCAACACACATATGATGTATTACATACAAACATAGGTTTAAAGTTGATCCGTTTGGTCAGTTTCGCTGAAGTTAATGCCTTCAGAGGTCTCTGTTTTTAGATGTTTTTTACATGGTTTGAAAACCGTTTTAAATGAATTGCCATAGGCTTCTTTTTTAATATCATGCAATATAAAAGTGCAAAAGAAGACACATCTAAAGATAAATGGGCACTTTTAAAATGTTTGAAACAATCCAGATGAATAAGAGGAAAACTGAACTATTAGATAACAACAGTTAAGGCTGGCATGGCACCCTGAAGAAGAAATGATAGTATTGCCAATCCATGCTAATAACCGCATCCATTCCGGACTGGGGGCTCTAGCACAACTAATGCCTCCCCGCCCTATGGAGCAGGTCAGAGAGGAATTTGATGGTGATTTTGACCTCTGAGATGGTAGCCAGGTGCCAATGAAAGAAAAATTGCCAATACTCTCCAATATAAATAAAAAATGAAAATAATCGATGAATTAATTGCTATGAAATTGCTGGCTGGCTTTTACATTAATGGTTAATCAAGCATGCTATCTGCTATATACCATTAGTGTTTATATATTTGTTTAAAGTTATGGTTACCAGCAAGACTACATCCATGAGTTATTATTAAAATAGTATTAAATAACAATATTTAACTGTATTCACTTTATACATAGATATGTATACTATATATTAATTATATTAATGAATAAAATAATATTTAAATTATCATGAAAATTTGTTTTTTTCCCCATCTCTCATTTCTCCTTCCTTTTCCTCTTTCCTTTATTTATTCACTCAGCAATAGTTTAGGAATGTTTTCCACTTGCCAGATACTATGGGACACTTTTGGGATAAAAATATGGAATGCATAAAATAGCCTCTATCTCCAAAATGAGGGAAAATAGAAAATGAGCATTTGGAGGGATAAAGTAGAAGCAGTGTGGGTTTAGAGGGAAGGGTGATAAGACATCCTGGAGTAGATGACATTGAGTTGGTCTTAAAGACCACTTAGAGTTAGCCAGGAAAGAAATCCAAGAATGAGTCTCCACATGGGCAAGTGTGGAAGCACAAGAATGAGGGGGATGGTGATTTCAGTACATTTGAGGTTGGCAGGAGTGCATGGTCCTAATGTTCAGGGAGATGTTTAACCAGGAAAAGACGAGGCAAGGGCTGCCCCACAAAGGGCCCCTGTGCCATACAGAAAAGCTAGGACTGGATGCTGAGGGTGAGGAGTCACTGCAGGACATTAAGCAACACGGAGCAAAGAATTAACTAGACAGGGCGAGACAGATGTATTTAGGAGACTGTTGATTACAGTAATTGAGAAAGAAGTAGTGATGGAGAGAACATAGAAGAAATGAAGAAAAGGACATAAACTGAGAGATGTTTAAGATGTAAAGGAATCATGACATGTCGATATGAACAGTTTTGACAGAATCCCAGGTCTCCAGGTCAGGAGGTGGACAGAGGGCAGACCACATGGAGTAGGATCACATACATGCTAGGGGACATGGTAGGGGGAGAGGGACTCGCTGGGCTTGAGGTCTTCTTGGGAGATCCGAGTTGTGCTGTGCAGAAGGCATTTCAACATATGAATGTGAAGTTTGAGAAAGCAATGGTTGTGTTTTACATCCATAACATTTTTAAGTCATTAGTTTATAAATGGTAGTTTTAGCCTTGAATGTGTTTGAGATTGCTAAAGAAACACATTTCAGGCCAGG
>VBSM01000605.1:5402233-5415439 GCA_008086735.1 Cheirogaleus medius | reverse complement strand
ATGTGCTACAGAAAGATCAGGTTATATGAAAACAGAAAAATGTGATGGAGAGAAACCTTGAAGTTAGTTATTAGATATGACTTCTAAAATGTTGTTAGCTACCTCAACATAGGTTATTTTGATAAAGTGATGTTCCCCAAACCCCAAAACCACATAGCAGAGTTTGGAGACCACATTGACAAGAAGTGAATGTAATTTGATTGTCAGAATGCAAATCCCTCTCTTGCTAAGTCTTGATTACCATACCATATTTTGTTAAAGTAAAATTTTCCAAAAGGTAAAACTATGACTGTTATAGAAATCTGTTTTGAATACATAAAATGCTTTTATTTAGCCCCTCATTTAAAGAAGAAACTGATAAGATGTTAAAACCAGCTTCGCACTGTCTCACACACCGGTGGTCCCAGCTACTTGAGAGAGTGAGGCTGAGGCAGGAGGATTGTTTGAGGCCAGGAATTCGAGGCTGTAGTGGGCTATGCTAATTGCACCTGTGAATAGCTACTGTTCTCCAAGCTGGGCAACATAGTGAGACCCCCTCTGTTTATAAAAACAAACAAAAAACGGATGTTAAAACCAGTTCAAATGAAAATTTGATTTGTAGAGATTTGCATTCTCTGCTGACAAAATTTATCTGTGCTGTCCAAGACAGGCATCATTTGTGTTGCTTTAGACAGGAATTATTTGCATCAGTACCAGTTTTCTACAGCTTAAGTTCTGTACCTACAGATCTGTAAAATAACCAACTCAAAAGCAATCACAGGTCATACCTCTGTGGGATTAGGTAGTTAACAGAAGACCCA
Source organism: Cheirogaleus medius (assembly GCA_008086735.1). NCBI lineage: Eukaryota > Metazoa > Chordata > Mammalia > Primates > Cheirogaleidae > Cheirogaleus > Cheirogaleus medius. The sequence goes on along the minus strand of VBSM01000605.1, from coordinate 5,414,639 downwards.
ATACACAATGTCCAGCATTTTATTGAAAGGACACCCAAGGCAGATGTCTCCTGTTCGTCCCTGTTTCTCTCGTTATATATGTGTTTGTCTTAGTGAATAATTATCAAAAGATGGAATGTAAAGGTAGAATAATACACAGGATCCAGACTTTGAGGTGGGTGGTATGTCAAAGGCATGTGGTACATTTAGGAATATTAAGAGACAGATTATTTTGCATATTATTCATTTCCTTAGGGCCCTGGTCAATTTTTTAAATTAAGACCTTCATTACAGATATTAATGGCTCTAAGTGAATGACAATATACTTAAATTTTCAAGATACCTCAAATATCATGCATCTTTTATAATTTGGACCTATCCATCCAATATTTACAAATAGTGATAGTAAGTCATCAAGATTCAATATGAGAATTTCATGCACGAGTTATTTTCCTTCAAAATACAAATATTCTGGATTCCAGTTCTCAGTGTTGCTAATTACCCCTCACTGTTATCCAATCATCTTTGTTATATTATTCAGAAGCAACATTTCTATATAGTGTCTCACTGAAGAGAAATAGAAATTCCATTCGTTTTATTAAATTTATCAGCATGATCATATATTCTTAAAAGGTACATGTCTAATGCATTTCTTGGCTCACATAACACAATCAACTGACATTAAATTCACTGCCACAAATGTTTAATACATTACTGGGCAAATGTTTATTTTGTCTTTGTAAGTATTAGTTGGCTGTATTTTAAAATTGATACATTCCCAAATTAACAAACATAATGAAGCTCAGATGCCAACCCTAAGTCTCCGTTCAACCCGGTCACACAGTTTCAAAAGTAGATGTTCAAAGAAAGTTTCAGTACTGTTAAAACTGTGTTATCTAGTTTCAGTATCAGACTGCTCCTTTGCAGATCATTGTAATTTTGTTCTTAACTTCGTAATGTTTTGCTAACCAATTATAATGGCAATGGTATTCTGAACAGTAGATTCGTATGGTAGTGAATAACTCAGTGCAATAACTAAAATAAGCATAAACTTGTTTAAATAATAAAAATATTGACATTAACCACCAAACTCCACAAAAATTTTTAGACATTTTCAAGAGGAATAGCCCTCTCTCCTTAGTGGGAGAAAGAACACTGGAATAACAAATATCTTCAACAAATAAATCTACCTGTTTTAGGAGCTTTCTGTCCCTACAGAAAGATAGGTCAGACTGACCCTGGTGAATATTTGATTAAGAAGCAAATTGCTTCAGGAATGGGGTAATTTTACTCAAACCACAAAACTTAAAGAGGTCTCTTATTTAGGCTTAAATAGCAAATGAACATCTGTTCTTTTCAGTTTAACTAAACAAGCTGTTCCGTTCTTGTACCTGATCAATAACACGCTATGGCTCAGCCAGTAAATTATGAAATGCATGGAGAATAAAGAAATAAAGAACATCAGTTTGAACATACGGAACTGACTATGCTCAGCGTCCTCTGGAGTGTGTTCAACCAAATCAGAAAGCATCACAATGGGTTCTCTTGCCTGCAACTAGTAATTCAGCTCCTGCACAGGGTCAGTCCTCTAACAGGGTGCAGTTTTAAATGTTCCCTTTGATAGATGGCTCTGGAGTGTGAAGTATGCACTGATGGGGTTTCTGTGTGCAAAAATATCCCAGGGCTGTATTAGAAGCAAGCACAAACCTGGCTAAAGTAAATGTTACACATTGCAAATGCTGCTCAGGAAATGGAACTTAGTGTACGTTTCATGCGGAGACATTTCTAATTTAGTGTTTCACTTTCATCCATTTATTGAATAAATAGAATGTTGTTATATTGCACAATTAAAATGAAATGGTGGGACTACCTTTGAGTAAGAGAAATTGAGAGGATTGTCATGTAAATTCTTAACCTATGCTCTGAATTTTTTTTCTTTTTTGAGACAGAGTCTGCTCTGTCCCTGGTAGATAGAGTGCAGTGAGTCATCATAGCTCAGTGCAACCTCCAACTTCTGGACTCAAGTGATTCTCCTGCCTCAGCCTTCCAAGTAGCTGGGACTAGGGCATGTGCCACAACACCCTGGCTAATTTTTCTAATTTTAGTAGAGACAGGTTCTCACTCTTGCTCAGGCTGGTCTTGAACTCCTGGCCTCAAGCAATTCTCCCACCTTGGCCTCCCAAAGTGCTGGGATTACAGGCATTAGCCACCGCACCTGGCCTGAATTCATTTTTTATTTCCATCCTGGTATCGCCTAATCCCAGGAGCAGAAGTATAACTTAGCATTCATTTTTATTATTCAGCTCCTGTATTGTCTGGGATGAGAGGCTCCCAGCTTAATTACATGAAGTAAATGAATGAATGCCATAGGATTAAGGTTGTATCTCCAAGTGGTTTGCTCTGCCACAGGGTTTGGAATAAGAAGGCTCATAGGAAGCAGCTCTGGTGAAGTAAGTGCACGTGGGCCGTGGTCTTTCACATTCACCACCTTCCCCAGGCCACACTTGCACACGCCTTGTGGGAGTTACAGTGCCATCCTGGTGATTTTCAGAGGGTAGTAGTGAGGTCTGCTAAATAGTAAGCCCTCTCAGTGATTATTAGGGAATTCAGGCATTCCCTCGCTCCTCTAAGTTGCTCCTTTCACTTCCTAGGGGTTTCTGCCAACAGTGCTGTAAAAGTCAGAAACCAAGTCTCATTCAGATGGTGTGTTTTAGATTCTTACCAGGTAAATGTCTAATACATCTGGTTAGGATGACGTTAATATAATAGTAACAAAAACAACCACCCCTACTGCCACGATGAGAGAATGAGAGAGAGAGAGAGAGAGAGAGAGAATTACTCTGATTTAGAAGACTTGGAATTTAAGAAAATATCAATCTTAGAATTTAATGGATTAGCATGGAGTGTTGCCCTTTTCATTTTCTGTCCCATTAATATTCCACATTTATACATTATTCTGTATATTGGTTACCTTTATTCCTTCTTTTTAAATTTCAGCATATTATGGGGGTACAAATATTATGGTTATGTATATTGCCCATGCCCCCCTCCCCCCTCGAGGCAGAGCCTCAAGTACCTTTATTCCTTAAACCACAAAAACGAAAGGGACAAGGGTTTGTTTTGTTTTGTTTTTTATCCCATCTCTGCTATTGATTTAGTGGAAACTTCATTTGACTCAAGGACCTACAGCCCGGATTAAGATGTTAGCTTTGTACAAACTGACTCCTTCTCTTATCAGGCAACTGCTTTAAGTATCATTCTGCAGTTGTTGTGAGAATTCAATGATGATATGGAATAATCTATCATCATACCTGGAATTTAGGGCAGTTTATAAATCTTCCTTTGTTTTTCTCTGTTTTTCTGTCCCTCCCTCCCTTCCTTTCTTCCTTGCTGTTCCATTTTCAACTCCAGAGATTTGCATGTGTGAGTCAGGGAAGTTCCCAGGCATGCCAGCCTCCCAGACCTCCAAGAGAACCCACCTGGGGCTGGGGAAGATGTCAGAAGGGGCTTCCCCTTTCAACACTGACCTCCCAACTCTTCTCTAGAACTCTATTCCTGGGGGGCTCTTGAGCCAAGAAGTTCATAGGAAAGACATTTACAGCAATGCAAAATGTCACAGTATATTTGTTTGAATGGTGCATCCATGCTTCTAAAAGATGACCGCATCCTATTTGTCCTAATCTGGAAGGAGAAGGGAAGTCAGTCTTGACCAGTAGCATAAGCAGTCAGCCTGGGATTGTCACAGTAATAATGCATAGATGTCCTCTTCCCTTCTCAGAGTCACATACAGACCATGATGGGAACTGAGAAGCCTAATATGGGTCCTGTAATTCTAGCCTCAGCACTCTGGGAGGCTCAAAAGCTCATTGCAACATGCAGCTAACTCCCCCTTCCTGTCCTTGCTGTAAGCAAGGGCAGGGGTCATGGGCACTGAGGGAATGGACAGGTGCTCCGTGGACAGGTCTGGAAGTTGATGGATGAGGTCCAGGCAGAGGAGCAGCAAGTACCCAGGACTGTAGGAAGATCGGACGTGGCTGGGTCAGTCTTGATGCAGAGGACCTGTGGGGAGGCGGTGGAAGGCCAGGTGGAAAAGATGGGCGGGTGCACCGATGAGAGGCTCCATGCAGGTGCTGAGCGGTGGGGCCTCACCCTCCATTGTGGACACAGGAGGTTGCAGGGTGGTGGAGGAGATGCAGGGCAGGACAGACGGCTTGTGGGGGAGCCTGCACTAAGCTGCGATGGGGATGGAATATTTTTTAACTGTAAGAGTCATAAGAAGAAGAGAAAGAATGTACATACATAGAGAACACAATAGATTTCTGTGTGAACTAGATGATTTTTGATGACTTTATCTCTGCATTCACATCATTTTCCTTAAATGAAATAAAAAAGTCCTCCTCTTTTGTGGAAAAGCACTTCTGCAGTCCTCCTCCCTATCCATTTCTGTTTCTTCTCCTATCCGCTCTCCACATTGAGATAGGTTTTATCTCTCTTTCAAGCCCACTTGCCTGCGTTTCCTTCCTCCTTCCCCTGCTTTCCTGATGTACGTCAGCCCGGTTGCTAGGCAGCTATTACGCTCAACCCACCATGCAGCCTTCTGAATGCGGGAAATTAGCCCCAAATAGCTAGAAAATCACCCTTCTGCACCTGCTCTGTGTTTACTGTGAGAGCAGGAATATGAGGAGCAAAATGAACAATCCAGGCAAGTTCACAGAACGAGCGAAATGCATCCCTGTTTCATCATAGCCAGACATGTGCAGGTACAGGGCAGGGAGAGATGCCATGTGGCATTTTCCCTAGGGAAAATACCAGCGGAGTAACTCTAGGAGAAAGTGCATCCTCATCCTGTCAGAGCTAAAAATGAATAAATAAGATAATCTGGAGAAAATGGAAATATATAGAAAAATAAGTATGGCTAGAACGTAAGAGTTGTATATTTCTATAAATGTTTTTGCCTAAAAGCTGAGTCAGTTTTTCCTTCCCTCTGAAAAACAAAACACTCCAAAAACTTTCACTGATTTTATTTCACCCTCAAGCTATTGGTCTTTCCTTTGATTTATGTCATGAACCACCTTCTGCCAAGGTCTGGATGCCACAGTCATCTGGTTTCCCCAAATCTCTGACATCGCCACGGACTCCCTGGTTTCAAAATGCTGCAGCAGCCTCAGGGGCGATTGGCTTCACCCTGTGCAGTGGTCAGCATTGCTGGCCACAGTTCAAATGCTGCCTTCTTCGCTGCTCTGAAGTCAGCCAACTCCTGTCCTGCCTCCCTCTCCTACTCCTTCTTTCCTCTCCCTTCCATGGCTCTTTCTCCATCAGTCCCCCAATATGTAGCTCCCATGACATTCCATTTTTCTCTTTCTGTTTTGTTCTTTTCATGGATTATGATTTGTTCATTCATCTGTTTCTAGGGCATGAGGAGGTTAATGGTTCTCCTCAAATATTACTTTGTTGTTCACAATGAAGTTATTAAAGTATGACTCCAATAAGATACATTTTATAAGGTCCTGAAAAAAGAACACCTCATCTTTTCTGAAACATAATTTTGGCCCCAAAAGTCATGCTTTATGTTTGACCATGTGCAGTAAAATTAGAATATCATTTTAGACACATAGTGATCTAGGTATTTCTTGGCAGAATATCTTGCTTATCATAAGTGCTCAATAAATATTTGCTGAATAGAATTAAAGGGTTCTAGAACTAAAGGGTTTTAGAACACTGAACCAACAGAACATTTACTTTCACAAAATTTTCTTTGAGAAAGAAGAGGTATTTGCAAACAGAAGCAATTTCAGAGAAACTGCATCTGAAGTTTAAAAAAAAAATTAGCTTGATATACATCCCTTGTGTTTTTCTAAGAAAATGATTCTGCCACTTCCTGGTAGTCTTTTTAAAGTACTTAACTAAAAGTCATGGTATTTAACCTGAATTCTAATGTCACTGCATAAGCACTTTTTTATCTCTAGGTCCATGAGAGATAGGATGTGAAACTAGAAGGAACAATCGCTTTTGAAGAGAGAAACATTTATGTCATCTCCTTCCTTAGGTTCCACTTCACACCTCTCAGTTCTTAGCTTTCCTCTGCTTTTCAGCTGCAGGCTGTCCCTTTTAAACATGTGGACTCCAAAATGAAGAAGATCTATGATGTGGGTCTTTGACTTATAATTCTGTAAGATATTACAATTTCCATTATTTTAATGTCATCATACTCACAATACATGAGTGAAGCGAGAGTTTTCATACTCAAATCCTTGTTGTAGAGAAAGTACTTCCTGAATAGTGCCCACTTAGAGAATTTTTCAGTAACTGTAATAGCACTTACCATGAAACTCCACACTTACTATATATTGGCAATCTAGGATGTAGATTGGCAAAAAGAAGAGGGAGTTGAAAGTGGTCTGAGACACATTCGCCGGAAAAGTGAGGCGAATGGAGCATCTAAGATAACACAGCTTGGGGTCCAGTCCCCATGAAGGCTCTGAGTATTCAGCACCACAGTAGAAGTTGAGTCCCTTTCGTAAATGGTCAATGGTGCCCTAAGTAGTCAAGCACACGTTTGTGGCCATAAAGAAGCCAACTACAGCTGAGCAACAATAAATCTGGCGTGTAGGCAGTGGCTGATATTTGATCGATATCTCCTTCTACCTGAATTTCTCCTCTCTGGTTCTCCCCAGGTGCCGTATTTCCCTCCTGTTTATGTAGCATTCGTCTGGGGGAATAACTGCAATTCCCAGTATACTCTATTTCAATAAATTTCAATTTCAACTCTGGTTTCTTAGGTCAAAAACCTTGAAGTCATCCTCCCTTCCTTTCACAGCCACATTGACCCATCTATCAGAAAATCCTACTGGGTCTACCCAAATAGGTACAGAGTCCATCCAACAAGTTTTTCCCATTCTACTGCCACAGTCTGGCCCAATGCTTCTCGTCTGGACTGGGGACGCCTTGCCCCACTAAAGACCTCTCAGCCTGGCAGCCTCAGTGATGCTTTTAAAGTCAAGTGACAGGGCTCCTCTGCTCAAACCTCACTCCCCAGGGATCAGTGTCAAAGCCAACGTCCTTGCAGTCACCTGCAGCATCTGAATCCTTACCCCACTGGGTTTACTCTTCTGAACATGTCTACATCATCCTTCTCACCTCCTCCTCTCCAGCCACAACTGCCTCCTTGACATTCCCAGAACAGGTGTGAGCGACCCCCACTCAGGTCTCGGGACCTGCTGGCCCCCAGCTTGGATTCCTCTTCCCCAGAGAGGCCACAGCTTCCTTCTACTCTGTCAGGTGTTTGCTCAAAGTCAGAGCTTTCCTGCTTTATTTCTCTCCATATTGGACACACTTCCTTATTTACTTTTTTACCCTTTATCTCTCCATCATAAAGGACTTTGGCTGTTTTGTTCCCTGCTACATGCCCAGCTCCCAGGAGAGTACCCAGAATATATTTTGTGCCCAGCCACTATTGGTGAATTGCTTGAGCCTGAATTGATGAGTCACGAGACTCAGATCCCAGACATGGAACTAGACCTCAGTTGTCCATCCTTCCCAAACCAGGAGACAGGAAGACCTGGAAAAGTTCATGTTTACTTTTCAGAGTCAGTTGGTTTATCTCAGACACAGAGCAGGTGGAAGCCCGAACGCAGGGGCCTTCAGTGGGTTAAGGTGACCTGTCTTGGGCAAGGGATGCTGGGAGAGCGTGGGGAAAGAGAGCTGACATGTGCACCTCCCAGCGCCCTGTGCTCAGGGCCTGTTTACTGCTCTGGACTTGAGATTCCCATATGTGTTCAGGTTGAAGTTGCTGAAGGGACACGTTTACCTGTGAGCTCAGCAACAGAATGTGGTCATGTTCGTCCACACCAGCACACTACCTATAGGTGACACTCACATTTCAAAAGATAAGATTTTTTTTTACATAACACTAAAATGGAGTATCTCACCCTGTCTAAGATGATGTTTTTTTCTTTTCAGTTGAAATGTCAGAATTATACCATTTTACATGTCAAAAGAACAATATAAAATGAGAAAAAAAAGCACCAAGTACAAGACTTTTTGTTCTGACTTGTTAATACTATAGTCAGATGCTTGAATTATATCAATTAAATTCTTAGTTATAATTAACAAAGTTCCAGAATGAGACAATTATCAGAGAGAATAAGAAGATAATTTGAGTGATTTCATTCCATTGTGTGACTCTGGCTAAATGGTAGGAAGACGTTGATTTTCCTGAGGGTATGAATGAGTCTACATCCCATCATGAGTTCTGGTTTGCTGTTGAGGAGTCTCCAGTCACCCAAAGGCCAGTGCACCAAGGATTCTTTACTCTCCATGTCCAATACAAGGAGGATTCCCATTCAGTTTACCTTTCCAGTTTTTTAAGGTCAATCTCTTCCTTTTCCACTCTAGAACCTTCTGGGGCCACGGGCCTATGAGTTGTCACCTAGATGGTGGCAATAGTGATGGGGAGAATGGCTCTGGAGTTAGTTGATGCCGAGTTCACATTCCAACTCCAACACGGCTACCATCTGTTTCCATCGGTTTCCTAGAGCTGCTCTAGCAAAGTAGTGCAAACTGAAAAGAGGGAGCTTAGATGAACAGAAATTCACACTCACAGTTCTGGAGGCTGGAAGTCCCAAAGGGAGGTGTCAGCAGGTCCAAGCTGCTTCTGAGATCTGGATAGAATCCTTCCTTGCCTCTTCCAGCTCCCGCTGGGGACCATCGGATCTCGATGCTCCTTTACCTGCAACTGCATCACTGCAACCTCTGCTGCCATCGCCTGCCACTCCACTGTGTCTCATGTTTACCTGTTCTTTTAAGGACATGAGTCACATCGGATTAGGGCCCATTCTAATGAACTCATCTTAAATTGATCACATCTGCAAAGACCTTATTTCCAAATAGGGTCACATGAATTTATCTTTTGAAGGGACACAATTCAACCTTTGAGACCACCTCTGTGAACTTGAGCAAGTGACTTGCTGCGAGCACCAGCTTTCTTATTTTCAAGCGGATTGTCACGCAGGCCCCTACACCAGTGAAGTAACATGAAAACCCCCTTTGCTCCAATGCCCAGGAAATGTTACTTTCCGCCTCTCACTTCCCAGCCACATTTCTGGGCTTCTCATCATCTATTTGCACTTGCTCCATAGAGAGACCATGTGGTAGACACCATAAAATGCCCCAAGACAGCACCTTACCCTGGGGAAGCTCATGCACGCTGACGACAGGTGGCAGATTGTAATACAGCTTAGAATTTGTGTCTCATCCCGAGAAACACACACAGGCACTACTGAGGGAGGGCAGAGAATTACTTGCTAGGAGACTTGCCAAGGGTATCACAGTGAATTTATAACAAAGTTGGAACCTGAATCTCAAATTTTAGATTCCTGATCCAGCTTCTTTCCTGTTTGAACACATTGTACAATTATATCGTTTGTCACCTTTTAACCACATGAATGTTATTAAATGTAATCCATGTTTGCTTGTGAGCTATACTGATGTCTCACGATAGAGTCCTGAGGGGATGCCCTCAGCCCTCTGGGTGGTCCTGCACCCTGCCCTGTGCACAGTTCCTGACGCTGCACACAGACTCCACTCTACCCATTCCCTGTGCTCTGCCAGACACTGATGAATTTCCCATTATTTTCGGCAACAACCACAATATGCCCGGGGGAAAAAAAACATAGGTACCAACTTCAGTGCCTGGCATGTAAGATATCACATTCTTGTCAACTCTAAAAAAAAAGAAATACTGGAAACTATAGTCATCCACAAATCATTTAAATCTCTTTGGTGTGATCAAAATGATAAACAAGATTCTTTGTATCTTTTTCAGTGCTACACTTTCTACAATTTCAGTGCTCAGTCTCTGCTGCACACTATTTTTGCTATTTTAAAGCCCTCCTATACCCTGAGTTTGCTACGTGAGTGAGAGTCTGTATATGAGAAGGAAGGGTTGTTGCTGACATTGATGAATTCATTTTGGCTGGCTCATGGCTAGCAAGATTATAAAGAATCTCAATTCAGGAAAAAATAATATATTGAGTTTTCAGTGCAAATGCTAAGGATCTAAGAAAGGAAATAAGAAATGTCTTCTGAAAAGTTAAATAGATACTCTCTTGGTCAGTTCAAGTTGCATAACAAATCACCATAGATGAGGTAGATTATAAACAACAGAAATTTCTCACAGTCCTGCAGGGTGGGAAGTCCAAGATCAAGGTGTCAGCAAATTGAGTGTCTGGCAGGAGCCTGCATCCTGGTTCTTACTGTGTGCTCACATGGCCAAAGGGGAGAACTCTGGTCTCTTCAGCACCTAGTGAGGACACTAATCCCATTTGTGAGGGCTCCACTCTCATGACTTAACCATCTCTCAAAGGCCTTACCTCCTAACAGCATCACATCCGGGGTCAGGATGTTGAGAGACACATGCGTTCCGTCCGTAACAGGTGCATTTTCTCAGTCGAACCTGTACACCAGCTCCATGGTTACTGTTGCACTGCCCTCATTTATCCACAGTACTTGCAGAAATAAAGATGTGTGTGTGAGAGACAGACAGACAGACAGACAGAGAGATTCCGGTGTGATTTCCCACAGGACAGGTCCACTTCTCACACTGCTCTCATGCAAGGAAGGTGGAAAATGAAGATGTGTGGGCAACATACTCCCTTCCTTAATTGCACTAAGGAAATGTGAAAAAACCTCATTTTAGAAGGTGCCAAATTTGTAGCAGTGAACTTTAGATGAAACACTAAGGTATTACACTGAAAATAACAGAAAACTTATGTGATTTAGGTTTTGGCATTGAGTTTCCATCAGCTTGCAGAGCAACCCAACATGAGAACCATAAACACAGAATGCACCAGGATGCACTTGCGTAGATCTTTGCTCATTTCCTTCTGTTTTCCTCTTCCTCCACCTCCCCCCGGTGCAGTCTTGCCTATATGTCAGGCTAAATACCATAAGTGCAGAGGAAATTTTACATAGATTTTTTTAAATATAATTTTGAAAGTCATTTTTGAAAAATCAATAAGAAACTAGTAGATAGCCATGAATTTCAGCGAGGGAATGGAAGTCAATTTACTCATAGGTACTTCCCAAAATAAAAATTTCCTTCTAGATTAGAACATTTAAAATATTCAATACCCAATATATGAAGAGGAAGCTATGCTATCTCTCAAATAAGACTTTTAGATTTTTTGATATTCCTTTATTATGGACTCTAACTACATGTAGATTCCTTTCAAATGGTAATAAAGAATGCTTGAATTTCTTAAAAATGTGTATTTTAAAATAGCATATCAAAAGTTATGTGACAACTAATAGAGTAATTTCCATTCTCTTCAAGTTTTCTTTGGTTAAATGGTTTAAATGACTTCATGACAATGCTACACATAAATTAAAGAATTGGAAAATATATTTGATTCATTGTAAAAATCGTTTTCTCTGTAGAAGATAAGGATTAGTCACAGCCGCCTGGTAAATGCACAGTGGAGAGGTGTTGGGGGCATCTATGGGATAAAGTAAGGTGGAGACGAGTTTGAGAAACCGTGTAATGAAGACAGCCCTGTCGAACGTGATCATTTGCTTAGCAAATCCAGTCATTGCTCTCAATCCCTCCTGCTTTCCACAGATACAAGCCATTGGCTGTTACGTCCCCGTGCGAGAAGGAACAGTCTGCTGAGGAGCGATGTCGGCTTGTTCTCCAGCAGTGTAAATTACAAGGCTGGCAGGTTGGTGACCTACAAGCTACAAAAATACCAGTTTAGGATTTTAAATAAGTGAGCTGAGTCACTGCTGGGAGTCACTAGAGTCTTCCTGGCATAAACAAAATTCCTTTGATGTGTTTGGCAAGGCACGACATTAAGTGTCTTCCCTGGAAACGTGTCAGTCGTTACGATTTACTGATTTTAGCATCTAGCAGCCAACATAAGAGGAAATCTAAGAGGCTCCCTTCTGCAGCTGTGACAGAAGCTCCTGAAGCTCCGGTTCCAGGTTCCAATTGCCCTGGTGTCACACTCACACTTTGTTATTAATGCTTTTTGAAGTATCTAAACTTAGCAGAAGTCAGAGAAGCCAGAACGTGAAGAACTGGCGTTGATTTCTTTGCTCAGAGCTGGTGTCTCACAAGTGCTTGTTAGACCTGGACACCCAAGGCTTCTTCCAGCCTCACTTGGGACCCTTTTTTTTTTTTCTGTTTCACTTTGCCCTGATTCTCACCTACCACACAGTGAAAATGCCACTATCCTTTGAACCTCATTTGGTGGCAAGAGCTTCATAATTGGAAACATTCATTGCAGTCTATAGTCTGTTTGAATGGCAGAGCCCAGGGTCCGATGGGAGGGACAGATGGACTTGCAGAAGAAGGAAATAAGTTGAGACAAAATAACATGGCAGAGGACAGCTCCAGATGTTGTTTAATACCATAAACAACATCAGAATA
>VBSM01000605.1:5369882-5392081 GCA_008086735.1 Cheirogaleus medius | reverse complement strand
ATATACTGATGGTTTAATCTCTGGTATCTCAGATCTATTCCAGATATCGATGCAGGAGCTTACCTAGTGGACAATTTCAGAGAAGAGTTGACAAAAAAAGACATAGTATACTTTAAGCCAGAGGAGAAAAACAAGTTCCCATTTTGGATCAGCAAGCAATATGATAGAGTTTAGTAATAGATAAACTTGAATGCATTGAATAAGCTCTAGAGGTCTGCCGTGCAACATCAAGCCTATACTTAGCAATACTGTATTGCACACTTAAAAATCCAAGAAGATAGATCTCATGTTAAGTGTTCTTACCTAATTTTTTTTTTTAAGGAAAGAAAGAAAAGGTACCAAAGGAGCCATACAACAGAGTCTAGTAAATGTTTCAAAGGCTTGTGAACATCATCCTAAAAATCATGGCAAACTATTAAATAAATTTAGGCAAGAAAGTAACATAATGAGGTTGAAGTTTAGAAAGATCACTCTGAAGATAGTTTTAAAAAATGGATCAATGAGGCCCTATGATAATTTATGATAATTTAGAGAGCTACTGCACTTATTCAGAAAAGCAAACAGAAAGTAGATTCTAGAGATATCAGTAGAGTTTATGGCTAAATGAAGCTAAAAGGGGAAGGGTAAACACACTTAAATGACTCTTGGATTCTTTTTGGGGGATAAGTTGATGATGGCTCCATTAGCCCGCAAAAGCAATAGGGGGTAGACATGGATAGAAAATGGTGCAGGTGATATTCTATTTGTAAATATACTGGGATTGAGGTGTTCAGGGAACCACCAGGAGGTCTAATTCAGTGACATGGACAATACAAGGTAAGAGGAACACATGGGAGGCTAAGGTGCCTACAAAACATCAGCATAAACACGTACACCAGGAAGCAGATGGGTTACATAGGTCTATACTCAGGGCGTACATAAACATATAGATTTATGAGTAGAATAATGAACTTATCCGCAGAAATTGTAAAGAGTGATAAGAATATTTAGTGGAGAACTTTGAGTATAGCTAACATTTAATTAGGGAACATAAATGCAAGAGCCTGTGATAAACAGGGGAACAGAGGTGACAGACCCAGAGCAGGGGCCAGGTGAGCTTGTCACAGAAGTCAAGCTCCAAGAACAGAGAGTGACCTAGAACCTAACCACAGACCATCACTGCTACCATCAAGGAGTGTGTTAGAAATGCAGACTCATAGGCCCCCTCCCAACCTATTGAACCACAATCTACATTTTAACAAGATCCCTGAGTTATTAATATGCATGCTGCAATTTGAGACCATATACTGGCAAGAGCATCTGTTGGTTTTAGTCTATAGCCTGGGGAGCTCAAACTAATCTTATCTCTGCACTAATTTTGTGTGTGGCCATGTGAATGCCATGTCTTCTCCCTAAAACATGTCTTCTTTTCTTGTAAGATGAACAGGTGGAGCTGGATGATGTCTAAGATCTATCTAAAGCTGTATGGTTATGGGCACCCTGTTCTGCTCTCCTCTGTAGCTAAGGAACCCCATTAGTCTAGTGTATCATAAGTATCATAAGTGTGCATTTCCTTGGGGAAAATTGTAGTATTATTTCAAAATAAATTTTAGCCATTTTTCTATTTCACCCATAAGTAACTAAAGAGCTTAATGCATTTTAATTGATGTGTCTGTCTTTGTCGAAGCAGAGCCATGTGACCTGAGCCTTCTCCCTTCACTTACCTACAAGGGAAACAATTACTCATATTATTTAGTGGCAGTAAATGAATGAACTAAATTAACTCACACATAAAATACAAATAATATATGTGTCTTCTTCAGATCTACCAGAATTGATGGATATAACAAAATGATGGGTGTCACTATTTTTCTATACTACCAATTTGTAAGATTAGTTCTACATGGGTCATTTTTCTCTATTTCATTAATGCAGAGAGAAATTTGCATCATATATCATATCAAAGGATAACAGCTAAATTTTTTTATTTGTAAATGCTTTTTCAAAAGTACTGCCAGAAACTCACAGCACTCCTAAAAATTGTCTAAAAAAAAAAAAAAAAAGAAGTGCTTACAGGTTCCCTTGAATCTCTCTGCTAACACAGCTTCCATGCCACCTACACTCTATCACAACCACCGTCCCAGCATTTGTCTGAACCTCCACAGCCTACACTTCTCAAAAAAAAAAAAAAAAAAAAAATCCCTGCAACCTGTAGCAGTGATTGGAGCTTTGGAAGTCATCAATGACAATCTTGTTTAATCTTTTAAAATCTGTCACTTAAAAAAAAAAAAACTAATGATGTTCTAATAAAAATAGCGATAAGTGATGACTGTGATTCACAGATGGTTTACTTTTACAGGAGTCAGAATGACATTAACATTTTAATCTCAGATAAGAACACTCTGCATCTAGGAGTGCACAGGAAGAGGGCTCACTTGAGGAACATTTTAACCTCTCCTTTTTTCTGATTAGGGACAAACATCTTTTGATGTGAAAATGCTACTAAAATCAAGAATGTAGGTGATCTGAACCTTTGGTCTGATTTGGATGAATCTTAATTTATTGGATTTGACATGGCACACTGAGACCCTGATTATACGGGAACATTCACTTCATAAGAAAAAAAAAAGTGACTGATAATTTTCTTCCACTCAATGTCATTGATAGACATTGTAAATACCTGGAAATTCAGGATTCCTGTGATCTTGTCTGAGTTTCCCTGCTAAAGGAAGATTCTTAGATTTATGTTCTCATTAATCCCCAGCATCAGAGAAAGTAGAAGGGTTCACAGACTAAAGTCAGAACTTTTCTTAGGAAGAACTCCAAAATACTATTAACCTGCTGATTTCATTCATTTTGGGAAGAAGAAACATTGACTATCAACATGGCATCTCTACAAAACGAGGAAAATCAAACAAGTGCTAAAACTTCCAATGAGGATCTCCAAATATTGCCAATCTACAAATAAATTATATAGTGAAAAATGATATAAAATAAAATGGTCCATCAGATACCATAAAGTATGCCCAAGTAATTAAATGAAGATTTCTTTTTAAACCTTCTGAATGCACTGGCAGCGCCATACCCTCCATTTCACAAAGTCCTTAGCCACGTCTTAAGGAGATCCTCGTATCGTGAATTCAGACTTCCACCCCAAGCTCAGAAGCTCAGAAGTCCCACGTAACTTATAAAGCCCTTGGCTGTACCTGAGCAAGGCAGATTTTCACAGGCACAGCTACACCAAAAGTTCGCCGGGATCAAGGGAACAGGCCTGCCCTTCCAACCCCTGCCGTTGCAGGAGTCTGCCCGGCACACGTCTCACCTTCCCTCCTACACACCCTGTGCCCCACCTTCCCACTCTGCCCCTTCCCTGCTGGTGTCCCAACCCGAAGCTCCCAGGTAGAAGTCCTTTTCTCCCCTCCACGTCCGACCTGGCACGCAGATGTGCCCCGTGAAACCCTCTGTCCACTTCTCAACCACCTACCAGCAGGTGTTATGAAAACTCTAGTACTTTCTGAGAAAAATCCACTTCATCTTCTGCACTTACTTCCTGTCTAATTTAGCCTCCCTAGCTGAGCCAAAAACTGGCTATTTTCTGAAACTTCTCTATCCTGAGATTTCCCTTTTTCTCACTCACTAAGTCTTAGAGGAGAAGGGGCCAGCTGGGTCCTTGCTCCCCAGCCTTTGGCTCCACCATCGTAGATTATCTTCACCTCAGTTTCCTTTTCTTTTTATTCCATCCACGATTCGTTCTATCCTCGCCTGCCTTCCCTAGCTTATTTCTGGGTTGTTGATTGACGTCAGGATCTGACTTAAGTTTTCATTTATCGTCATATCTTATTTTCATCCTAGAAGATATCATCTGTCTCTATGACTCATCTTTCACAAGGATTTCACAATTCTTTATCTTCTGTTCTTTTTTTAAAATCTGAATCCATCCTACCCACATCCTTACCACTTGAGCTCTTCAGGAGATGTAAACATGTGTAATGGCAAACACACAATGCATGATAACAGCAGAAATAAAGAATTACTTGTAGGGTGTTCTGGAAACACAAATGGAAAGTGTCAAAGCCCTACTGGACATGGAGAAGTGGACATCAGAAATCTAGCAATGGAGGTGAGGTTCGATGTCAGTCATAAAGGGTGAACAGGACATGCAGCAGGTGAGAAAATCTTCCAGGCCTAAATTGTCAATTGCATTATCATGCCCAGCCCTTGCCAACTGCCTCCCAAAGCTCAGCCCAGCAATCCATTCTCCAGAAGTTTTCTGAAGGATCTTTACAAAATTCAAAACAAATTTTAAAGTCAATTTTTATAAAATTTGGATCTGATCCTCTTTAAGTCTCCCAGCATATCCCAACTGCTCACAAAGGAAATGTCTGTGTTTTTCCTAGAATGCCCTTTAATGATGTGGCCACCAGTCACATGTGGGGGTTCCTCCCTTATCACTGTGCTCACAGCTGTACCCCAGATGGTTTGTTATTTGCTGCTTCTTGCCTTTCACGGGATAGTATCTCTGAGTCATATTCGTCTTCTCCCACTTTTCCAAGATGTCCTGGAAAAACCCTGCTTATCCCTAAAAGCCATATCAAATGGCTTTTCTGTGAATCCTACCTGATCACACCATGTTTGCTGTGCCCGTGGGACATAGCTCTGTCATTGCTCTGAGCATTATTCTGGTATTATTGCCAGAATTTGCTCTCTGCGGACCTTCCCCAGTGAATTATTATTCCTGGAGAACAGGAACCTCCTTTGTATCCCCCCAAATCTAGTGCAATGCTTGGGATAAACCAACTTTGGTTTTTCGAATGGCTGTCAGAAATGCTATAAGAGACTATGGGCATCTTGTCCAATGCCCTTCCTGCCCAGGGTCTCCACTGACCTAGGGAATGAAAGTAGAATCCTGTTCCCCTATTTCCATCCCACAGTTCTTTCAGCCATGTTGTTCTCCCTCTATACATTAGTTTTCCTTTGACCATGATTGATTCCCCTCATTGTGGAGTATTTCTGCCATCATTCTTCTGGAGTCTTGTTTTGGAACCCAGGTTTGTATGAATTTTGCTTTTGGAATTTAGCTTCCCACAGTGAGTCACATCCCACAATCAATGATGAACACAGAGGTGACATGCTCCCTCCTTCCCGGTGCCTGTCTCACAGATTTGTTCTGCAGAGCTCACAGACAGGACCAACTGTTCTTCCTGTCGGCTGCCAAAATAAGTCAGCAGTTGGGAAGGGGGAAAAAAAAAGACTATGAATTATGGAAAATAACTAGGAAGAGAGAATGGCAATACAATGAAAAAAAAAGTAACAGCTCCCAGTAACCACCTACCCATGTGACTGTCTCAAATTTCAACCAACTAAAAGAAAACTAAATGAAGAAGATCATCTAGTTAACCAAGGGGTCTCTGAAATACACCAGCAGAGAGCTTTCCACCATGGATCTAACTAATTGGCCTGACTGTCATAATGCAAGGTCTGAGTCACAATCTCTGGCAAAACTGTGTGTTTCATTAAGACAACAGATAATGGACGCACAGAGTTAGGTGAAAAGGGGGTAGTGACAAAGTGTGTTTGGAATAAATTCAGTTTTCATGTGAAAAGGTTCATGAAGCATCTCGGGCCAAGCACTGTGAAGACAAGCCTGACCTATAAACCCTTCCAGTAGCTAACGGTGTGTGCGTACATGCCAGCTCCCGGTGTCACTGTGATATATGGCACAGGCCGTGGGGTGTCAGTGTTTTAATGTCCCCAGATCACGCTTGGGAGCACATGTGTCAGTCTTCTCCTCACTTTAATGGTGTTTATCTCCAATGTTAAGAATATGATCCCGAACTTATCACAGCAGTATTTTTCCTTTATGTAACAGAGTATCACCTCAGAGCTTCCTCAGCACTTCACGTTAGGATCTGCCAGGCTCCTCTGCAATTATTTATGTCTGTTTCCCCTAAGAGACTATGGAGCACTCACTATGTGAGGGGTGTTCCTCACACCTACCACAGTTCTGTGAATTCTTGGAAAATAAGCACAACACACAAGAAAATGATTTTAAAAGTGTATGAATGTGGCTTATCATTATATGTTTTTAAGAATTTTCTTTGGCAGCTGTCTTCATCAGTCGTAGTACATTTGGACAAGTTTGCATGCCAGTAGAGCTTTTCGTGGAAACTGATTTGGTGTCATGCTAAAATTTCTTTTTAAAAATTCTCTAAAGCATGCTCATTGCATAACTACTGTTTGTGCAAACATCTAAAAGGTTGTTGCTCACAGAGGACTTTCTTGAGACTTTTTTTACTTTTGTGCTGAAGTTCTATAATTGCAGTGGTATAAACATTCAATTTATAATATATGGTATAGTGAAAAAGTAATTGAAATTAAACGATTTTATATGTGAGCTTTATTTTTTGTTTTGGTTGTTGTGTATGTGTGTTTTCCTTTATGGAGACTCAATCTCCCTGCTTTGTGTGGTGGGAAGAAAAGGATCACAAAGGGCAGAGAAGGCTCTAGCTCTGGAACGTGAGAATTCATCCATGAGGAAGGTTTTATCTTCTGATGAAGAGTCAAGGCCAATGTTTTCTCTTGCACTGCTGGTGCAACCACCACGTCAGTAATGTGTAGGCATTTGC
Organism: Cheirogaleus medius; assembly: GCA_008086735.1. NCBI lineage: Eukaryota > Metazoa > Chordata > Mammalia > Primates > Cheirogaleidae > Cheirogaleus > Cheirogaleus medius. Next base: position 5,385,476 of record VBSM01000605.1, on the reverse strand, counting down.
AAACATTCTGGTGACAATATGTACACACAGCAGATGTACTTATTAGAACAAAAGGCTTGGGATTTTGACTGAATGTAATAGTGTTAAAAAGTCAGGCAGATGTAATGAATTTTGTTGGTTTGTTCCTTCTAATCCTCTGCTGGAAAAATCTCTTGTCTGATTATTTTTCCATCATCATTTTGGCATCTTCATGCTGTTAAATGTTTCCCTGCTGTTTGCATTTTAGATGGGAGTCCGCAAAGTGTTTCTAAAATACTGGCATGCTGACCAGCTCAATGAATTGTGTCTACAGTTGCAGAGAAAAATTATAACCTGCCAAAAAGGTAACAGTTATACACAGACATTCCTGAACTTCTTTCAGTTATAAAGTACAAAATTATTTAATACACCCCCAAGTTTAAATGCCAATGAGATCTGCATCATAGCGGACCACTCTATCCATTCCTGGATGCCACATTCTGGCAATAGGTTTTGGGTGTTCAGGAAGCATTGTGGCTTAGTTTGCTATGTACCTGTCCCAAATCAGCATATGTAGACATTGCTCATACGTTATCTGGTAGTTATTCCATGTGAAGTTTTTATTAAATTTCCACCTAAATCACAGTTTGGAAGAGGGAATATACATATCTTATTGTTTATGCATTCCTTACCTTGCAAATATTCAGGCTTCTTTATCGTTCCAAGAAACACAAGACAATAAGAAGATACCTTTTAGTCTGCAGCGGAAAAACTTCCCATCTGGCATTTAGGTCTAGCTATTCCTATGCTGTTTCAGTAGTGCCACTGGTTTGCCCGAGTTTGAGAAGTCAAACAAGCCAATTAGCCAAACAACATTTTCTGTAATGCTACATATGCTTTGGAAAATTTGTTGACTTTATGTTCCCTTTATGAAGTGATGATAGTACTTAGAGCCCTGTCTTTGATAGCTGACAGTATCTATTTCACTTTAACTTTGGGAGAGATTCCATTTAGAATTTCTTTTTCCTATCAAAACTCAAGTGACTATTTAAATGGCTATATTTATAAAAACATAATTATGTTTCACATAAAATGTATATGCTTAATAGATTTTTTGCTTTTAATTTGCTAATCATTTAATTGTAATATATGTACATAAATATGTATATTTCTTAAAGAAAGCTTTTACCTTTCTTTAAGAAATATACATATTTATGTATGTATATTATGTATGTAGGGAGAAATTATATGCTAGCTTTTGGTGGGTCTTATCACGACCTTAGTTCTCTGGTATATTTGCAATTGTTAATTAACCTGGAACCTGATAGGGTGTAGAAATCAGTTTTATTCTGTGTAAGCCTCTGTCCATCTTTCCCGCAGGACTCGTGTGGGCATGCCTCTGTGGTAATCTCCAGTGGGTCCCATCAGTTTCTGATAATAAAAATTCCTGCTATGTGCTAGTCCCTCAAGTAGTCTCAGTTCAGAATTTAACATGTCCACTTCAAGTAATGATCAAAATCAGAACCCCATTCCGAGTCGCACCATCCCTCCTGGCCGTCTCTGGCCTGTTCCCCGGGGAACATCCAGTGAGGAAGTGGGCAAGGTACTGATCCTTACTACTCAGGTTGCTGCCGATCCTCAGGGTTAACAAGGAGGAACAGAAGGCGGGGCGGAGGACAGACCTTCTGGTGGTACCAGTGAGATTTGGCGCTGGTCTCCTCTGGCTGAGAGGACTTAAATGGCTCTCACATATTTGGGAGCATGTTAGTGACTCCTTTCTCTAAATGCCAACATTTCTTCTTTGGCCAGTCTTTATAAACATCCCTCCACCCCTGGCCACCCTGTGGACCCTCTGCAGGGGCTCATTGCTCTCTCAGTAGCCATCTCTTTTTTGAAAACTACATGTGGTGCCCAGGAAACAAACTCTGGGACCACTTCCTGGATGTAGCTTCTCCAGGCAGAGCCTGTATCCCACTCAGGGGCCTCAGCTCTAGCCTCTGAAACCTCACAGTCCAGGGTGGCTGCCAGACTTCAGGAGCCTCATGTCAAGCCCTCTGGGTGATCCGGGCTAGGAGGAACCTTGGATAAGGGGGCGGCCTACTCCCACCTCTTGAGAAAGAATGCTTCTCTCTGGCTATGATAATCTGGCCTCTTTACCTTCAGCCTTCAGCACAGGGGGGATGCTAGGGCCACAGGTCTGTTCTGGCCCTCCTCCCCTGCAACTTCTATTTGTGTGGCCAGCCCCACCATAACAGAAGTGCCACCTGAGCACCAGGAGCACTTAGGACCTGATTAGAAATGCACAGTCCCAGGCCCCACCCAGGACCTACTGAATCCTCAGCTCAAATGGGGACAGAGAGAGTCTCATTTAATTTAATGCTGTATATGTGGATAGAACAAGGTATCGCAGATTCTCCTGGAAATTTTCCTTAAATGTAATTAAAAGAAATTGTATGCTGTCTTCCATCAGGGGTGTGCGGTAGACATTTCTCTTCTATTTAACAAAGATTAAGTTGCTGGACCCCACTGACCTGGAACAGAAAAAAAAATTGAATAGAACTCTAATTTTCTGTTCACCTTTCTAAAGATAAGAACAATTCACTATTGCAAGAACATGGAAACAACCCAAGTGCCCATCAATTCATGAGTGGATTATTAAAATTTGGTATATGTTTACAACGGAATATTACTCAATTCTAAGAAACGACAGCGAGCTAGCACCACTTATATTATCCTGGATTGAGCTTAAGCCCATTATCCAAAGTGAGGTGAGACCAGATCGGAAGAATGGGCTCCACGTGTACTCACCATCAAATTGGTACTCACTGATTAACACTATGCTGCTCAAAGGGTGGTGGTGTTCACCAGGGATTCGGGGGTTGTGGGGGTAGACCCACATTTGAGGGATGTGGTGAACATTGTGGAGGGGAAGGAAGGGCATACCTCTAACCCTTGCTAGGGAGAGGCAAAGATATAAAATGCAACCAAAATGTTTGTACTCTCATATTTTCTTGAAATAAAAAAAAGATAAGAATTAAGAATGGTCTAAAAAATGACATCAAGATAAAACATAATTTCATAATGCACAAATGAAATAATGGATATAAGAGCATTTAAAAAATTACAGGCTCTTGAAAGTAAAACATTAATTATTGGTTTTTATTTTTATATCTCTTAGAACCGTTCTCTCAATCTTCTTGCTAATATTAAATTTACTCAAAATTTATGTAATCTGGAGTCATTTCCAGTTTTTTAGAGTGCTCCTTTTTTTTCTTTGTAAATGTCCGGGGAAAAGAAAACTGTAACTTTTAGTTTTACATGTAATCATTTAAATTTAAAATTATTCCCACCAGAAGTTTCCCCTCTGACTGTACATGTTCATTTTATCGTGGATGAAAATCTCTGTAAATTAAGACCTTGCACAGTCAGTGTCATAGAAGCAGTCTTTGGAAATTGTCACAAAGACAGTAAATCCATTTGTGGCAAGTTTATTTTTTATTAGTTGTCTCTTATTAAAGATACTGAGTTTTAGCAACTGATATAACATTTTTCAAGAATTTTAAAAGGCTGTTAGGATGAACTGTGAGAAAATGGAGTCCTCTGGATGTGGGACAATAGATTCTCGGTGGATGTGAGCCCAGTGAGTAGCTTTGCCGTAGTAGGAGGTCAGAAGAAGTCTGGCATATACACATCAATCTTTCCTTTATTCCAAGAGATTGAACATCTTGAATATATTCTCACTTTCACCCTCCAAAAGTCATAGTCTCAATTTTTGTGATGTAACAAGAAAGAGCAAGCAAACAGGCCGGTTTAAGGTCTCTGCTCCCTTCTAGCCCAGTGTGCCTGTCACATGGTCCGTGCTTCTTCACTTGATTCCACACTTTAGATTCCTGGAAGTCTGACTGTACTGCTTATTTTTTTTTTCCTTTAAGTCAGTGCAGCATAACTTTTTACAGTTAATGCAACTGCTTTCAAGTGTAACTGAACATTTAGTATTGACTTCTGGGGAAAAAAAGCCTTAAGCATTTTAGATATCTGCGTATTATTTTCCTCTGAAGCCATAATTGTAGAAAGTTGTGTTCAGCTTTCTGCCATCTAATCAGGTATACGTATCAAAGTGGATATCATACATAAGCAACCTATTTGTTATTTTATAGCTATGGAATATTTTAAAGCACTTAATGTTTTATAGGCTTTTCCCTTCCCGGAGGACAAGAATAAAGTGTCTTTGCTGTATGCATTGACACACATTTTCCCTTAAATTATAAATCTTCTATAATTGTAGCAGCTCCTTCTAATGTTCGATACTTAGAATTGGAAGAGATGGTATCACAGAGTTTCAAAGACTGAAATCAGAATCTCCCCCACAGCACCTGTGCACCTCACCTGTCCACTCTACTCTTGAGAAGAAGCCACCGTGCTCACGTTGCGCATGCTCAGGGATTGCAAACCAACTCCCTTTCCATAAGGCAGCCTGAGCCACTTCCGCCCTATGCTGATTGTTAGAAAGTTCTTTTTAGTATTGATTGCAATTATGTTTCCCTCTGACTTTCCTGGTTGTTGATCTGCCTCAGGAAAGCTAAAATCATGTCTGTATGGTCACAGGATAAGGGAATGCAGTTTGGCCTCATAAGCACAGAGGGATATGAACCCTGGCTCTGCCATCCATGGGTTGTGTTTACTTGGAGGAATTTTCTTAGTCTCACTAAGAAAATTACTATTGTGTCTAAAATGGAGATAATGGCATATATTATCATTGAGTTTCAGCCATTAAATGATATAATAGAGTGTCTGACACATAGAAGTACTTTTAAATGGTGGTCTTTTTTTATTTTCAGTTCTTACATGTTACTGACATATTAGTGGCTTCAAAGTGTTTTCACTTTTCACTTGTTTTCCCCAATTTTTACATATTTTTGTAGCCCTCCTTTCCTAGAGAGGAGGGAGAATGTTCTATATTTCCACTGAATCTCTTTCCAGAGTCTTAAATGTAGTGCTAATTTCCCTAGGAATTGAATCAAAGCCTTAGAAATAATAATAGAAGCATGATATTTTCAAAGAACTCCATGAGTCTTCGATGTTTATGTAAGAATCTGATACAGTGAAAGATGATCAGTGCATCCCAAAATGGTCCAGTTAGAGCCACACTCCCAAATTCTCTGGGGTTTGGACCTGGTTCTTTCCCACTGATTTAACACCCACACTCATCAGTGTCCAGCTTGTGTGACCAAAACAGTGCAGGTCCCTTTATTATAAACATTACCTGCAGGACCTCATTCAGATCAAGGATTTTTGCCTTTATGTCATCATTACTAAATTTAGATTCTTTTTTAATATGAGAGATTAGAATGTTTTAGTACATTCTTATTCTGGGTTGACTGTGTGTTATTTTATAGCTGCTCAAAGATAAAGATATTGTGACTTTTGTTTGTGCGTGTCTGGGCTTTTCACTTTTGTTTTGTTCACTGACCCATGATTGTGCTCTTTGATGAAAGTTATCAGAGGATTTTTAGCACGCCAGCACTTGCTTCAGAAGATGAGCATCAAACAGCAAGAGGTCACTTCCATCAATGGCTTTCTGCAGCACACAGAGGACATGGGGTTGAGGACCTACGATGCCCTGGTCATCCAGAATGCTTCAGACATTGCCCGGGAAAATGACAGGCTCCGTAATGAAACGAACACTACCTACCATAAAGAGAAGTTAGAGGGCAGGAACAAGCAAGAGGAAGGAACCAAAAGGTAAAGGCAGAGAGCATGCAACTTTAATTATCATTGTGATTGATTCGATGGACTCATGAAAATTCTAATAACCCTTAATGCAAAGTTCAATCTTATATGACAGTAGTTACAAGAATAGGCATGCATGATTTGTTATTTGAAAGCCCCTAGCAATCTAAACAAATGCTTTCCCTGTGCTTTCTTTTTATGAGTTAGATGCTATTATGGGATAGTTTACTCATATGAAATAATCATTCCTTCACCTACAATGCTTGGGTCACTTAACTATCTCAACATACTCAAAGTTTAAGCATCTAATATTTCTACATTAGCAAAAACTTATAGCTGGGCTCCGGTCATATTTACGCAGGCGTCATGTATCTAAGGCTGGCTTATAGAAACTTCTGGATATCTGACAAAAAAATTGAGACTGCACTCTGAATATATGAAAGTGGTGAACTCAATAAGTGGATTGTATGTTTATAGTTCCCTGTGTAAAGTGTCACATTTTCCTTTCCAATAAGGAAAGCGTTGGGAAAATCTTTTTTATTTAAAAGTTCATTTTAGATGCTGAGCTTGACATATTATAGAAACACTCAGACAACCTGGTCCTTCTCCATTTTCTCATCTTCCCTCTCCATGAATGAGGAAGACAGCTGTCAACCACAGTACTCCTTGCAGAGATGGCAGGAAACTTGTTTCTTTGGATCTTAATTCATTGTCAGGGAGATGTTCATTTCTTTTCATAGGATCTTGGAAATATCTTGCTGTTTCTCACTAAAAATGATATGCCTTTGCCATTTCTGCCCATGTCAAATGATTTTTTTATTAAAGTGGAAATAGCAATGTGTATCTCACTAAGTAGCTTCAAATATCTCAGTGATTAAATACTGAAAAAAAATCCCTTGTACAGAAAAAACTGTAATTAAACATTACAGGGAAAACAAATTATCCACTGAGTGTCATGCTTTCATCCTCAGCTTTTTCATTTTCTACATGGGCGGCTGACTCTGCCTTGTGGTAGACTCTAGGCCTGTTGGTGTTCTGCCACAGGAAGATATAATTATAAAAACAAATGCTCGGAAACTCCTCGTAAAATGAATGCATTGGCATCTTGCTAGTGCATGATTACGTTGACATGTGAGGCCAGAAGGAATTTTTTTAAACCAGATAACTATTAATTTTATATGACTTCCAGAATAATATTTATTATTTTCTCTGCTGGAACTAAACAGCCACCCCAATTTCTCAATTTGATTATGTATGTATTTGCCTGATATAAAATTAAGTGAAGAAGTATCTGTCTGTTTATTTATTGAATAGCAGTAGTTCACTTGGCACTGGGCAACTCTGTGGAGCAATGGAGGAAAAAATAATAGTTCTGCACATAATTAAATAATTTCTTGTGGAATTTAAATGATGGGTGGTGGGGGGGCGAGAAACACTGAAATGTAAATACGTGATAGTTTTAAGCAGACTCCGTACTCCTTTTGCAAGGGGAAATGGTGATGAACTCCCAGCATTTGATGCATCAGTAACTCTCTATTAAGACGGATTTCCCAGAAATTATCATTCAGATTGAAATTCTGGTTTTTTGATTTGCTTAATAATCCGAGTGTGAAAAATTCATTCAGTGAATGCCTGATAGAAAATGTGAAGCCCTTTAAGTAGTGTTGCATTTGTGTGAGAATTTGAAAAACTAATCATGATGAATATCCAGTGTGCCCTGTGCTTTCATCACGGAGCAGAAGCCCAAGGATGGGGCAGCTTTCTCTGGATGTTGTGGTCACCAGAGTGCTGCACACACATCCTCTGGCCACAGCAGGAAAGGCTGCTTGCCGAAAAGCTGTCATTATGTCTGCTTGAGCGGGTTCATTGTTATCTGAATAATGCATCTGGGCCTCTCTGGTGTGGTGCTGTTTGTGTTTTGTTTCCCCCTAAGATCTGAAGACAAGGGTGGACCCAGGAATTTCCATTCCAGCTCCGTCGTGGTCTCCACAGCAGTGGATGGCCTGGGCCAGGCGCTCGCTGGCCCGTCCATCTGGTGTCCTTCACTGCACTCAGTGTTCAGCATGGATGACAGCAGCAGCCTCCCGTCACCACGGAAACAGCCTCCACCCAAGCCAAAGAGGGACCCCAACACCCGGCTGAGCGCCTCCTATGAGGCAGTGAGCGCCTGCCTCTCAGCAGCCAAGGAAGCAGGGAATGAAGGTGAGCCCAAGGGGAAGGAGAAAATGTTAGGGGTCACTGAGGCTCTGACTTCCGGTCTAGGAGTGCCCCATAGCAGTATTGTCGCCCAACTGTATTTTTAATAGAAATAAATCCAATTGTTGGCTTGCCAGCGGCTCTTTAATCATTAAATATAAATCATATTCATTCAAATCTCTAAGCTTCTTAGGGAAAATCTACTTATATATCATTTTCTTAACCTCCATGTCCACCTCTGCATCGAATGAACAGCCTCAAACCAATTCAGAAAGTCAGTTGCTATTCCCTGTAAATTTTCACCAATTAGAAGGTTAAAAAGCTCATCAAGCTTTCCTGTTATCACACTCTAATTAAAAATTAAGCCTGGTTTATCATGTAGTAAGTGAAATGGTCCACACAGAGGAGAATCACTGCACAAGAAAATTGAGTTAGCAAAACTTTGGGGAGTAGGTAACAAAAGTTTCTGTGATGATGGTCTCGAAATATGTATGCAAAAAAGGGAAAACTCCCAGTTTATCTTAATCAAATCTCTCATAAATTAGTACATGCAACAATTATTGCTTAATTATTAATTTTTAGACTTGTGAGAAATAGAGGAAGTGCTTTTAGCAAAACATTCACAAGTGTAACAGATTTTATTGATCATGTACAGTTTGTTAGTCTCTCTTCTAGGCAATGTATGTCTTCCCTCATGGAGTTTCCATTCTAGTGGGGAAAGTCAGATGGATGGTAAACACCATAAAAAGGTGAAAGGGTTTTAGAAGTAGATTGTTACTACAGGGAGATATAGATAGGTCCAGAAGCAGTAGTGTAGGGTGAAGGAGTTGAAATTCTAAATGAAACAGCTGAGTAGATCTCACTAGAAAATATCTGAGCACAGGCTGCAACACAGATCCTCCAGTACATAAATGAACCAAAAATGCAAAAACACAGCAAAACAATAGGCTCAACTTTGGGAAAACATGACTGATACCAAGAAGTTAATAGGAAGATCATGGGACAGAAGCCTCAAGTGATAAGTCCATCCTATCTTTCTTTTCAAATTTATTTTTAATTTGACATAAAATTGTATGATTTTATCATTTACAATATGATGTTTTAAAGTATATATGCATTGTGGAATGATCAAATCTAGCTGATTAACAAATGCATTGCCTCTCTCGGTTATCATTTTTGTGATGACAGCACTTATCCACTCTCTTAAGCATTTTTCAAGGATACAATATATTGTCATTAACTGCAGTCACTATGCTGTACAGTCTTAAAAATGCTTTTCATTAGGGGCTTTAAGAAAGAATAGATCTTCAGGAGAATTTTTACTGAAAACAAGTTACTGTCTTAATGTATGAGCCATGTTACAATGATCTTAGATAAAGATGTAGGAGAATTCATGAGACTTTGGGAGGAGAGTCCAAGTGCATGTTCTTAGAGTCCTGGTGATAAGGACAACATAGAAAGCTGGAAATAAAATCATCCATGGGAAAGTCTTCAAAGTAGATATCAACGTGGACGTAGATTTAAGTTAGAACAGGATTTCCAAAGGTCCAAACCTTTGGATCAAAGAAAGGTGTTCTCCCAGTGTACCACACATACTAGAAAAAGCTTATACTAAACAAATCATCAATACCTCCCAGAGAAAGTGGAATGAGTCACATTTCCACTGTTATTACTTTCAGAGCCCAATTGTGGATTTATGCTGCAGATCTCAAAAAGGTGTGATGGGAATAAGAAGAAAGGTTTTTTGGCAGCTTTCATGACGAATACAGTGTCCAAAATGCTAAGACCTATGAGAAGGGGAGGATGGGAAATAAAGATGCCAGATAGTCTCAGACATTGAGAAAAAGTAATATAAAATAAGATTGAAAATCACAGTGTACACAAAATTTGCAGAGATTTGAGCACTGCAAACAGATTCTATATTTTTGGATAAGCAGGCCTTAGAATAACTTGTAAAGTCTAGAAAAAACTTATAATTTGTGTGGACATTAAAAGACCACTGCTGGCTGGATGTGGTGGCTCACACCTGTCTGTAATCCTAGCACATTGGGAGGCTGAGGCAGGAGGGTTGCTTGAAGTTAGGAGTTTGAGACCAGCCTGAGCAAGAGCAACCCCATCTCTCCAAAAAATAGAAAAATTAGCCAGCTGGGTGTGGTGGTGTGCACCAGTAATTCCAGCTACTTGGAAGGCTGAGGCAGGAGGATTTTGTGAGCTCAGGAGTTTGAAGTTGCAGTGAGCTATGATGACACCACTGTACTCTAGTCCTGTCAACGGAGTGAGACCCTGTCTCAAAATAAATAAATAAATAAAACAAAAGACCACTACATTGGAGTTGAAATTTTGGAGTAATCAGGTATCAGTGAGTCACATAGTCATGAAAAGAGATAAAATAGTGAAGAAGAAGTTGAGATCAGACTGGATCTTGAGCTCTCTCATAGGGCAACAACAACAAAAAAAGTCAATTAAAAAAAAGGTACTCAGGAACCATAGGAGATGAAAAATATACATATATATATGAAAGCAAAATGAAAAAAAAATTAATAAAGAAGAAGCAAGATCACGGGTGTAAAACTTTTTAAATTCCTTACTACTATTTAAAAAACATCATATCATTAGACTTGCAAGAGTTTTAGGTAAAATTTAGTTTCTTGGAACTTAATTTTGGCTCGCATGTGACTATAAGGTACTTAGAGAGGTTTCCTCTGACAAGTCCCACCCCACTGAGCACATCTTTTAGAAGCTTGTAGAATTGTATAAATCATTTCCTGTTTATAATTTACACTATTTCTTCTTTCTCACAACACATAATTCCTCATTCTGATTACTTTACAGCCACCACAACAAAAAGAAAGTCTTTGATCTCCTGCAGCTAAGAGATGTAATCTGCATTATGGGATATGCTCTAAATACTGCATATTTTTAAGAATAAGATAATTAAGCTGTTTGATCTGCTTGAGCATGTTGCTGGTTAGTTTTTATAGCATTAGAGAGTCAGAGAGGGCCAACAGAGAGGCTTTGTCGCTCAGTCTGTAATTGGTCTAGATTTCTAACCCAGGATTGCCAAGGTAGCTACACCCCTATGTGATAAGCCAGCTGTCTACAGGGGCTCTGGTCCCTTTATGCCACTGTGTCAGGAGCTGAAGGTGGCTGAGTAGGAAGATAATGGAAGTGATCACAGCATCTTAGACATCTCCCTCAGTACTACACAAATGTAGTACAATCTAAGTCTTTGTTGTTTGATACAGTAGCCACTAGCCACAGGTGGCCATTTAAATTTAAACTAATCAGAATTATTAAATAAATACAATTAAAAATTCAGTTCCTTAGTCATTAGTCACATTCCAAGTACTCAGAACTCAATAGCTGCAGGTGTAGAATTTTCCATTATCACAGAAAGTTCTATTGGACAGCTCTGATTCCAAATGCTTCATGTTTTACCAAGTGACAATCCTGAATTTTTTGCACCTAGTAATATATCACAAAATATCTTCCTTTCTGTCAAAAGATAGGAAGGACATTTGATCACTTTTGAAAATGCTTTGGGAACCTTGGTTTCACAAGAACAGGGACTACAACTGATGTCAGTGTATTATGGGAGCCATTCCTTTTGACATATTAGAAAATCAAGTTTAAGTTATTTTCCTTTATAAATAAAGCTGCTAATCAATTCAGAAGATGACAAAGTGAAAGGAGATCTGATTGTCTGATTGGAGAATGAGGCCCAAGGACTACAGAGTAACCAATAATGAGGTCACATTAAAGTTGTCCTGGTGTCTAGTCTTGTTCTTATTAGCACATGCCTTTTCCTATTATTCCACACAATAAAAATGGTGGTAGTAAGAAAAGGCAGTATAAAGGGCTCATATTTTTTCACTACATTTGTGCCTGAAAAGCATGAAACAATTTTACAGGCCAATAAATTTTAATGCTTCTTTGAAAACTATTAACAAGCTATAGATGACCATTTAAAGCACTATGGTTAAAATGTCTGGGGTTGCTCTTTGCAAACAGTGGCTCAAAAAGGAAGACACTCTCTTTGCCACGACCTCCCAGCCAGGGTGCTCTTCTGGAAAGTTCATTTTCTATTCACAAGGTGCAGCCTTTCTCCCAAACATGGTTACAATTCTCACAGAGTTGTCTCCTGACTTGAAGTTAAATATAAGCCTGCATTGCATGTGTGCAACTTTGAAGAAGTGCCACAATCTTTCCAAACCCGTGAGTATAAGGGGCAGCAACAGCAGAATGCACAGCAAGGGCTATTTGCAGGGAGTAAAGAAGGTGAGGTTTGTAAAGTCCTAGTGCCCGGGACATAGCAAGTGCTCAGCAAAGCTACATAGCTAGTTGTATATGCCTGTGGTTTAGGAAACCTTTGAAGGTCAGTTTCCTCATCTGTGAAATGGGTACTAAATCCTCACATGTGGTATTTGTGATTAAATAACGAGGTAGGTGGTGCACTACCTGGCTCAGAGAGACATCTGCTCCAGGTGAAATTGCAAAAGTAAGTTTCCTGGGGCCGCGCTGGCCTCCACCACGGACCACTCTGTGCTGACACTTCCACACTCACCACCCCCCTTCAGACCCAGCAGCCTGTGTCCTTGGAATCATACCTTAATGAACTCATAATTTAAAAAATTTGCTATACAACTCTATTCTCCACAAAACACGTTTGTATGTGTGGATAGAATAATGGTTCAGCTCTGTGGCTTAATTTGGAAAAAGCTTTTTTTTTTCTTTTTTTTCTTTTTGTTACCATCTTGTTTGTGTCTTTATTCTAGAACAGCACTTGTCACATAGTAAGCACTCAATAAATACTTATTGAATGAATAAATAAGTTATGAAAATATATTTCTCTGTGCTCCTTTCACTAAAACAGAATTTGCTTCTTATCAGTGAATCAAAGGGAGCACAATTTGGCAAGGTTCAAAATGTACCCTTGAGACATGTCAGACTTGGTTTGTCGGCATATTTTTAACAGAAGGTCCCATGTGATATTTTTTCCTATTACCCCAAAATTGACAGAAATTAGGTCTTCCGTGAATGCTCTTCTGAGAAATGTGTTTCTGGAAATAACAGGAGAACATGATTGCATGGTCCACCACCTATGACGCAGTTGTTCATTCAGCAAATACTAATTAAGTGTATTCCACGAGACTGGCTTCTCCCTGAGGACCTGGCAGAGCAGTGGGGGAGATAAATGAGCAAACAAATCATGAGATAAGCAGAGTGATAGCAATGAGGGCAGGATGCAGTGGACACAGAGCAAAGGGGGGCCTCACTGTCTGTGGGAGCCACAAAAGGCTCAGGACAGACACATAAGCAGCAATGCGCTTGTGGAGCACAGTGGGATGGGTGAAGGGAGTGTTATTGCCTCAACTGCTCTTCCCACCAGAAAAAAAATGTTACAACAAGGTTGGAGTATATGACAGCTCAGGAGAAGCCCTTTCTGACCAATTTGTAGCTGGTTGTAAATCCACGCTGCAGTCACTCATGAATGCGGCTGGCTGAGCAGTCAGCTCGCCTGCATTTAATTAAGCATCTTTTATTTCCTAGGTCCTGGCTCAGTGCTAAGTTTGCTCTGAAATGAGCAAAATCAGACTAGAAATGGTGGAAAATGAAGGACAGTTACATACGCAGATACTAATTTTTTTTCCATTCCTCTTTTTTCTCATAGATTAAATATGCAGGTATTTTGTTCTCAGTGAAAATGGAGCCAAATAAATTGTATCCTAGTACAGATGGTGACTTAAAAGTCACCAACATGCCTTAGGAAAAATTCTAAAGGAAAATGTTTTGTACAAGAAAATGTTTATCTCCTGACTGAACTTAAACATGGCACAAATCTCTATATCATTCTATGGTAGCTCACATTAAGAATCAAGTTTATGATGTAATGAGAGGGCTTCAAAATTAGAGTCTAACCCGTAAGTTACTGTCTTAACACGACAACTTGCCCTAAAGGTATTCTGTGAACATGGAATGTCTTCCTGACTCCATTTCATTGACATTATCAAGCAGTTGTAAATGTTTTATGCAAAAATCTTAGCACTAAAAAAAAAAAAAAAAAAAAAAAAAAAAAAGGAAAGAAAACTTAGTGTAAGTTCATGTTTAATACCCCTTAAATCCATATTTGCAAATGAACTTTTAATATGTGCGCACATGCACAAAACACCCAGAAATAGGCACAAACCTAATTAGAATTTAAGTCACTAACTGTGGTTTTCTAATTTTAGTTTATAAAGAGTGAAGATTTCCAGTTCTGGCCCTTAGGGATTCCGATTTAACTGTTAGGGAGTGGGGCAGCAAACTCTGCAGTCTACATAATCAGTAAAGCACCCCAGTGATCCAATCCTGCTGCACCCCTGCAATACAGCAGACCACACTGTAAGGAACCCTGTTCTAGCTCCCACGATGAATTTATGGTTGTGTAGTTGTAATAATGTTGATGATGATCACAGGTGACAGTGAGTGTTTATTATGTGCAGACATTCTGCTAAGTATCTTCTGTCTTCAGGACCACCCTACGAAGTAGGACTGCCATCATGTCCCCTACGTAGAGGAGGCTTGGGTCACAGAGCAGTGGTATAAATTGTCCAGTGTCATACAGCCAAGCTTTGAACCCAGACAGACTCTGGAGTCCCGTCTCCTCACAAGCCATGCTATTTATCATGGTTTAATACAAAAAGGATTTTCTCCACATCTGAAGCAAACTTTGAGGGAATATTATATCCATTATCTATTGTTCTTTAACAACCCACCCAGAACTTATGGATTTAAATAAAGCAATGACTGTTTTACAGTATCTCTCAGGCTCTGGGTGTCAAGTGAAATCATCAAGGTGGTTCTGACTTGAGGTCCTTCGTGAAGCGGCAGCGAGGTGGCTGGAATCCTCTGAAAGTCGGTCACTGTCGTGTCTGGTGCCTCAGCTGTCTGAGGACTGGGATTCCTTGGGTATCTCCATCTCTGTGTGGTCTCAGGCAACATGGCAGCCTCAGGGGAATTGGACTTCCTACATGGAGAATCAATGCATCAAAGACGTGTGTTTTGGGGGAGAGAAGGCAGGTGGCCATGGCATCACCTTGTAGGAGCTAGTCTTGGAACCCCTGCAGCCTCACTCTGCCACACCCTGTCTATCAGCACAGTCCCAAAGGCCCATCCAGGTTTAAGAAAGAACAATAGATTCCACCTCTTGATAGGACTGGAAATACTGTTGTGGCCAAGATTTTGGAAAATACAATCCACCTCGGTCCACCCTCTGAACAAAACTATTTCCATCTCCCTCATATTAAAAATACATTCACCCCTCCCCCAGTCTCCCCAGTGTCTCCTCTGTCAGGCTTAGAGCCAGATCTCGGGGTCAAATCAGATCCAGGTGTGCAGGCTCCCCAGGGAAGGTTCCTGAGAGGGACATCTCCTCAAGTATGTTTTCTTCCATCTGAAGACTTGCCACCAGAAAGACAAGTTACCTATATCCCCCACACAACCAACACACACTTCAAGGGACAGGTATTAGATGATTGGTATATATGCTCATGCTCAAAAAAATGCAGTCAGGTGGCACACAGTGGTCACTAGTGTGTAGCAGTTCTAAGCAACAGCTGGACACATGTTGCTAGTGCCTTGATGAGGATTTAGTCCTCATGCCTAGAAATAATGTTCCAAGTCTCTTCGGTCTATGCTCTGGAATCTTGGCTTCACCCTTTGAATAATAAT
>VBSM01000605.1:5352190-5369782 GCA_008086735.1 Cheirogaleus medius | reverse complement strand
CTTTAAAAGCTTTGTGAGTTTCTTGTGAATCAATTTATAATCCACTCTATTAGTCAAAAGCCTCATCCACAAATTTCTATTTTGGGGCTTTCTGCAACATTTCTATGGGGCAATACCATTGATATTCTTAGAAGACCTGTGGTTTTGCTTCTTCAAAAAGACCTTTGAAGCATCTCCTTGAATCTTTCTGAGGTCTTAATAAAGGGTCTCAGTGCAATGTGCTTGGCTTAATCTTTAGATTCTGTTTTCCTGAAAATGCCTAGGATTTATCTCTACTTGGAAGTCATTTCTTAATGTTAGAATTATTTGCCATCTGAAGAACCTGGCAATGAGAACCATTTTATTTTCAAGCCCAGCAAGACTTAGCTCTTTTATAGTTAATAGTTCTTTCTTCACATTATCTCTTTATTCTCATGTTTTATGCTGGACAGCTAGAAGAATCCAGGAGGCAACTTTAACACTGCCTGAAAATCTTCTTAGCTAGATCACCCAGTTCATTTTCTATTAATCTGTATTCCACACTGGTGTTTGTTAGATAGTATTGTTAACTTTCCACTATGACTAGAAAGTATTAATATCACATTTCCTCTGCCTTCCAGCATTTTCCTCACTTTCCTTTAAACTTCACCAGGACCTTTCTTCAGGGCCTTCAAGCTTCTGCTAACAATCTCTTCAAGGCTCCTTCAACTTCCCAAAGCAACTTCCACATTTTTAGTGTTTTTTGCATAGCAGCAGTCCATTTCCAGGTACCAATATGAGTTGTCTATTGTTATGTAACAGACCTCTCCAATATTCAGGAGCTTAGGATCCCAGTGAAAATTTTATTATTATCTCTCATGGTTCTAGTATTTGGCTGGGCTCAGTTAAACTGTTCTCACATAGGCTGTCTCCCAGCTGGAGTCAGACTGTGGCTGGGGCTGGCTCGATTCGTTGGAAGACACAGTTGTCTGGAATGGGAAAACCCAGACAGCTGGGGCCAGAGGAGATGGGGTCCTCTGGCATGTCCCTCACCTCCATGTGGCCTCTCCACATGTTCCTGACCGCACAGCCACTTCAGGGCATACAGACTTCTTACACGGAATCAAGGCTACCAAGACATGTGTCCCGAGAGAGTGGAAGTTAGACAGAAGCTGTACTGCTGATGGCCCAGCCTCAGAAGGCAGGCAACATCATCTTCTAATCATTTTATTCACTGGGGCAGTCACAGAGACCCTCCCAAGTTTAAGGTTCTGGAAGAACATGTGGGACTGAAAATATTATTGAAGACAGCTTTAGAAAATACAATCTGTCACAAATCTTTAAATTATTCATATCTTCAGAGCAACTCTATAATACTAATATTAAAAATGGGGCCATTCATTCACTTTCTAGGAGAAGCTTAGGAGCTGCTATGTGTTAGCACATTGAAAGTCATTGGAATAATGCTTATTAATTAGAGAATTGCACATTTTTGGTATTTTATGTTCTTAAAAGTTGGCTGCTTTTGGGAGCCCTGTATAATACTGACTTATAAAGATGTCCATTGAGTTAGAAAATTAACTTTGTTCTTTTCCATTTACATTTGGATAATTCCCATTGTTTCCTGGTTATAGTGTGCCAACAACTGAGCTAAGCACTTTACAGGCAATACCTATTTTATTCCTTTGAGATAATTACTAATATCACCATTTTGTGTACCATGACACTAACGCTTAGAGAGGTTTACCCAAGACCTTTTTAAAAATTATGAGTTGCATCACTACCACCCCCAACACAAACACACACGTGACTCTGTGCCCCTCACGTTGGTCTGTTTTTTCTCAGCGTCATAGCCTGTATTATGTGCCAACACACTTTAGAATTCACTCATCTGTTGTATTTCCTTTTTTTGTTGTCTGCTCCCACTAGAGTATAGGAAGGCAGAGAGCTTTTTCTCCTTATTTAGTATTTATCTCCATAAATACTTTGTTTAATGCATATGACTGAATGATATTGAATGAATAAAAGTTCATGCTGAGATTTGATCCTAGATCTATCTGATTCCAAAGCCTTTAATGGTTATACTTTATTTTCTACCCAAATCTGGATACAGAGATTGCTGTCATATTATGCAGTCACAGAGAGAAATATAGCTGCCTAAAACAACTGGGAACTCAACAGAATTAGATGTGCTTATAATCAAGAATTCCTACAAATCAGTAAAATAATTCAAGACTTTTGAGTTTTGATATTTCAGTGAAAGTTTATGTATGCTTTCTAAAATTGACATCTCTGTTAGAGAAATTTATTAAAACATTATTATGATTTATAGTAAATTTCAGAATTTCTTTATTTGACTTAACTTTTAATAAATGTTTTAGACTCATATTTAAGTGGTTTTGTTCTGCCTCTTTCAAAATTAGCTCCTCTGATAATATTAGGCTTAGTCATTTTTTTCTGAATATTGCCTCTTTTTTCAATTTGAGAGGTTTCCACTTAAGCAATTTTTTCAATTAAGAAGTTCGTACTGAAATGTTATACCCTTGATTTCCCTGTTACATGTGTGTCTCGGTTACGGATTCAGATACACTGATGGATGGTTAAACCTTTCCTTGGTAACATTTTAACAAAATTCTTTTTTTTTTTTAATCTCTCCATCCAAGTAAGTGTTTTGTTTTGCCCCTTTATATCATTTAAATAATCGAGCTTACTCGTTTCCTACAGGAAGCTTCTGCATGCCGCCGACTAGCTATAGGTTGGTTGCTCTCCCGGGTTTCTACCTTCCATCTCTAAATAACGAGGACCAGTTCCACCAATCCTTCCTTCGCACCTGTATCAGGTCCTGGCATCCGAGTGTACGCATGTCCCCCGCCTGGTCTGCAGGTGCTGCCCCTCTGCTGCGGGCTGGCGGTCCACGTTCCACGTGACATCTTCCTCCCCGGGGAGTTGGGGGAAGTCGTCCTCCAGCCCCATGACGAGATGCCACCTCTCTCCTCGGTGGTCCCGGGAGGGTGAGGTTTGGCGGGGCCCAGCAGGCGAGGGGCGCATGCCTGGGCGCCCGCGCAGCCCGGGGGTCCCCCTCACGTCCCGCGCCCCTCTCCCTTGCAGCTCTGACCCGGCCCAGGCCGCACAGCGATGACTACAGCACCATGAAGAAGATTCCTCCTCGAAAGCCCAAGCGCAGCCCGGACACCAAGCTGAGCGGCTCCTATGAGGAAATCCCGGGCCCCGCGGCTGTGCACGGGGCCTCCCTGGCCGTCGGGACCGCCCGGCGCGCCCCGCGCCCTGCCGCGCAGCCAGCGGACGACGACGAGGGCGAGCCGGTGTACATTGAGATGGTGGGCCACGCGGGGCGGCCCGGCGGCCACGACCCCGACAGCCCCGACCAGGGCGAGGCAGTGTACGAGGAGATGAAGTTCTTCCCGCCTGAGGACGGCGGCGGCCCGGGCGCAGTCTGCTGCGCGTCCGCGTCGCCGCCCCTGTGGCCCGAGAGGCGGAGACTCGCGCCCTTCGAGGACGTGGCGCCAAGCGGCCTGGCCGCTGGGCTCCCCGGGGACGCGTGCGACATCCCGGCGCCTTTCCCCAACCTGCTGCCACACCGGCCACCGCTACTGGTGTTCCCCCCGACGCCCGCCACCTGCTCTCCGGCCTCGGACGAGTCGCCTCTGACGCCCCTGGAGGTGAAAAAGTTGCCCGTTCTGGAGACCAACCTCAAATACCCTGTTCAGCCCGAGGGCTCGAGCCCCTTGTCTCCGCAGTACTCCAAAAACCCAGAAGGGGACGGTGGCAGGCCCGCGTCCCCCAGCTTGAGGACATTTAATGGGCCCAGCAGAATCTCCCCACCGCCCACACCGCCGCCTCCTCCTCCGGCTCCTCCTGGGCCGCCTCCTGCTTCCTACCTGCCGTCCACGCATTTCACGTTCCCGCCAGAAACGGTTGTGGTTCATACAGGAAAAGCAATGGCAAATTCAGATTTGTCCAAAATCCATCAAAAGCCAAACTCTGCCCCAGTGGGTGGTCCATGCAGCACCTTCTCCAAGATCCCTTATTCCCCCGTGAAGGCGGCCAGGAAGGCGAGCTCCAACTCCTCCTCCCCCACGCCCTACAGCCCTCCCAACTCCAGGCCTCTCACCAGCCCCCTTGACGAGCTAACCAGCCTCTTCAATTCTGGAAAAAGCGTGCTTCGGAAATCTGCAGCGGGAAGAAAAATTAGGGAAGCTGAAGGTAAGCGGAGTAAAAATGTATCTCCCTTTCGCATGTATGCATGTGCATGTACATATGTGTATACATGAAGTCATGTATATAATATTTTAAAAGTTTGAGATGATTGCAGTGGTCATTCAGAACAGATACCAGCTTTTAAAGATCTTGTGCAACCAATGTGGCCAAGGAGGTGGAAATTAATATTTCCATGTTGCAGAGTAAGACATTAAAGGCTCATGATATAGAAATGTTTAGTGCTAAAATTGGATTTAATAAATTATAACTTGATAAATATACATAGCAAGGTTAAATTTAATCTACTGATTTTTTCCTAATAATACTTCCTGATCACATGAAAATGGTACTTTGTGTGACATTATATTGCTGATTTCCATTTGATTTACAGCTCCGCATTAACCTTCCAGTATTCTGTTTGCCATTCATCTCACTCTGCCTCGTGTCATCTGGGGTGATTACATACTCAGTTACCACCTTACACTTGATACCACTCACCTGTACATGGTTTTGAATGAATTGTTTTTCTTCTGTGCATGTGCTACCCAAGGAAATTTCTAACTCAGTTCTTTTATATCTGTGTTTTCTCATGGGGCAACTCAGCCCATGGCTTGGTTTGTGAGTGGCAGTACACTCAAGTAAGTTTAGGGATAAGCTGTTGCAGCCTGCATTCAAAAGTATTTATTTTGTGTTCCTATAAAAGCAGACTGTAGCTAGGAAAAAAAAAACTCATTAAGACATTTTTGCTAATCTCTTTTAATTAGCTTATCACATGACACTTCATCCAGATAAGGTTGCCTTGGTGCTGAACATACTGCTTTTGCATTGATTTTCTTAATAATCACACAAAGTAGTCATTTTCCAAAAAATGTTAAGGCTTTTATACAAAACCAAAATATGTTTCCAATGGGTCTGTATTTGGGGGAAGAAATACATTAATGTAAAGCATCTTCTTGTTAAAGAAAAGGACTGGAAATAAGATTTTGATCTGTGGTACAGTAACATTTTACACATGCATTAACCTGCTCCTTCTCTAGCAGAAAATATATAAACATGTTAGCTTTCATTATTTGACTAAGAAACTTACTTAAGATACAAAAACTAGAAAATCTGGAAAGCAGTCTGAACAAAAGAAATGTAGGTCAAGGCTATGAATCCTCAGCAAATGAATGAATAACCTACTCCCTATTTATTCTTCAGACAAATAAGCTAATTGTTTGTTTAGCTAACAATTTCTTCTTAGTTATAGGCCACTAATAAATGAAATTGTACTTGTAAATAGCAGACTGTTTGAATTTGACAATTTGTGTTTCAGTCTAAGGAACAAAATGGATAAGAGAAAATCATTAAATGAACAAATTAATGTTTGCTTTTTGAACCTAAAGTTTATTAAAACCTCATAAACCTCATTTTACTATAGATTGGAATTGGGTGAATTCTTCTAGACTCTAGTCAAGGAAATAAAGTTAATGAATTTCTAGACAGTCCTCGTCATTTTGAAATCTCAAAGTCTGGGACGCAGAGGATAGTGAGAATTGCACTGAAGCTGCCAGGCATGGTGTGCAAATTTGCTAATTATATTTTGCTATGGTTCCTTTAACCAGTATTTGGGAACACATATCAAAATCTCAAGCACAATATTGTTAGTTCAAGTCCAAAATTATAAGACATGTATTTTTTTTTTTTTTTACTGTGGGCTTTTACAAAATACTTTTTCGTTTGAAAAGATTGGATTGGGCCACTTATGACTTTCTCATAAATACATGAATTGGCAAGTTCTGCCACCGACATACAGTAACTGAAATAAGGGAAAACTTAGCAATATTGGACAAGGTCATCCCCATACACCAGATTATAGGAGTTCCAAATACACAGTTGAGAACTGTGTAATACTTTATGGTCTGTGAGGAAGGAAAAAAGTTGACAAGTTTGCATGGCATGTTCTCATGGGATAGTACAGGTCATTCTTTCAGAATGTAAAAGAGGTTAAAGATAAGATAGGGAAAGAAAAACATTCAATGCTGGTGCTAAGCACTGGAGCTGCTTACGTGATTATTAAGGCTTACCCAATTTGATCCTGAGGTCAGTAATCCACTTTCTTCTGAATGAATTGAATGGCTGTAATATGTGACTTAGACTCAAGTCTTGGGATTTCTTACCTTTAAAGTTTTAAATCTTCTATTTTACCTTCTTTATATTTAAAGACACTTTTATTTTCGCCTGAAATAGCTTTCTTACCAAATAATCCAGTGTATGGCTCATTTACCCTCAAGGCATCTAAGTTGATTACAGTTCTTTTTTTTTGTACAATTTTGATACGGGGAAATTGGTCTGCAAATTTTGCAGAAGGATTCCAAGTGTTCCCCTTGCCTCTTTGGAACAGTGACCTTGAGGAGATTAAATTGCGTATTAATTTCCTGCTGTAGGTATTTCCAGTTGAAATACAATGTACTATAATGCACAGTGAGTTGTGCATAGAAAGTAAGGTTCTTTTGTGTGTAATTCTATTCCATTACTATCCTCAAAACAATTTGCTTTCTATAGATTCTTGAATATGCAATTTGAGGAATACAAAATAGCTCAAATTTTAAGTCAAGGACACACATACAGAAAATATGTGATTATGCAGACAGATATGACTGCAGTCTGAGAAGAACAATATTGGCAGCAAGGAGTTGCAGTGTTTACTCTGTTCCAGGCATGGTCTGAATAACCTGTTTCATTCTCACAAGCCTACTACGTATCTGCTACTCTTATCCCCATTTTACAGGTGGGAAAACTGAGGCATAGAGAGATTAATCAACTTGCTCAGAGCTGCTCTGCTCATGAAAGAAATAACATAACTTTAATACAGTAGTTTCTTCTCTTAACTACCTGAGCAATGCTGCCTTGGAGAGCACAGGGAAAACAGCTGGAGGACAAGAGTTTAAAAAATTAATATTTGCTCACTGAGATGCAAGAAGTAAGAATCATACAGTTTGGATGGAGAGAACTGTCCCATAAACTGAAAAATGCCAAACATGTACTTTATAGATTGTCAGTATGTACACAGTTATGGAATACGGTTTCCAGGCCACTTGGCCCTTAAAATTAAGATTGACAAAATGTTTAATTGTTTATGCCTTTCTAGATATAAAGATCCCATTAATTCACAAAAATTTCATCTGATATTACAATAAGACTAATATTATGATGTTAATTATTTCTAGTTGCTTGATAAAAAAAACTTGAGCCCTAATTTTAATGGTAGATGGGGCGAGTCATTGGCTTGTTCTGGCCACTAGGGCGCTCCATCGCTCTGAACAGCATCTCAGTGTCTGACTGAGTTTATCCAGAATAATATGAAATAACAGGAGCTATTCTCCACTCACTGAAAAAGATCAAGGTGATAGAGTATTGACAAAGATGCAATACATCTCAGAAATCTGGGAAAAAATGTGGAAGGTAGCTGGGCTGAATTAAGGAAAACTCTGAGTCATATGATATTTTTTTTAAAAATTCGGTTTCATTACTCTCTGATACTAACCTTAGCTTATAGTTATTATATAAGTACTTAAAAATAACATCATCAAAAAATTATAATATTCACTATTTCTTTACATATATTTGGTATTTATTGAATAGTTTTTTGTTGTAAAATTACCTAAAAAAGAGCATTTTGATATATAAACCTATTTGATAGATCTAGCCCTTGTGGCATTTTTACTTAATAAGAACAACTTAAGCCAAATGGAAATTACTGTTCATTTAAACTAGTTTTTTGATTACATAAAATCCTTAACAAGAATATTTTGAGTTTGGAAGTCAAGAGTGTTATATAAACAAATTTTTGCAATAAATAAAAGATATTTTTATTCCATAGGATCATTTGTTTAAAAAATATATATTTTAAGTTTACCTTGTGGAAATTTTAACACATACACAAAAGTGGAGAAAATAGGTTAATGAACTCTCTTTGAGGCCAATCCTAATTTCCTTTCTCTCTTCCTGTCCGGTTCCCTCCTCTAGCACTGGATTATAGTGAAGTGCATCCCAATGTCAAATGATTTTATTAATACATATTTATAAATGTTTTATCTAGATTTTCTTTTTGGGGAAAAAAGATTTATTCTTGTCACTATAATTAGTACGGACCAGTCAATCTATTTCAGTCTTCACCAACATGAGACTGCTATTTGCGACAAGAGACCTGACTCTAAAAACCGTGGCATTGTTTTTCACGCTATAAACAGTAATATTCTCAGGGGTTAGCGTTGCACCAAAACAATGTGACCTGCTAGTTCTTCCATTTTGGCTTCAGTGACAGCCGTTGGCATGAACACCTTGTGCAGGCAACCCTTTCAACTGTAAAAAAATAAAAAGTGGATTTCTAGATATTATATTCAAATAGAACTAACTATGAATGATCAAAGATCACAAGACATACAATCGCATCTTAAGTCAATATTTTTTGAGGTTTAGATGCTTCCAGATCAAATTAAGTGCAGTTCCATACACACTGTTTGGTAATAAGAAGCAGAATGCTTTAGAATGACTGAAATACCACAAAATTACTGACAGAAATTAGTGGGGCTCAAGGACAGTGTATGTGAGTGGCCATTCTCTGCTCCTAATGTTTGAAACAGAAGTTTCAACGTTATCATCATTTAATCTCTGACACATTCAAATGAGATTGCAGCATGAGAAATTAGTCTGCCTTATGCAAATCTCGACATCTGATGATGGGATGCAGAGCCTAACATCCCACAGGCTTCTTGCCTGTATGGAGATCTCATGCTACTTTATCCTGTCCAAAACAGTTCATCTTTTTTACTCCCCTCGTTGATTTCTCTCCACGGTGATTTATTTTTGTGTTTGGGGAGGGTAGGGTGGTGGTGAGAGGGCCCGAGGGCTCATGAAAATGTTAAAAATAATGGACAGAGCAAGCACATAGTTTACTGATGTGTGATTCTCCTTGCTGGTCTGTTGCTGTCTGCATTCTTGTCTAACACAAAAGTCCACCTCCTGTAACAGCAAGGCCATTCCTCTGCATTCTGGAACCATTTTCAATCAACACTAAATTTTCCTCATTTTCTAAATGAGTAGATAGGTCCTTTGGGGAAACCAGATTAACATCCCCAGTGAAGGAAGTTCTCCATTTATCACTAAGTGGACATTAAGCAAGGAGGAGCTACGTGAAGTGTCTTCCTTTGCTATGCCAATAAACCCAAGCTTTAGCATGAGGAAAATACGTCTATCTGGGTGGGAGTAAAGGATTTTTTCACTAGAAAAAAATCTGCAGGCATCAAGAGTTTCTGAGCCTGGGACTTATAGCTATACATTTCATTGTTTCAAATTCTCCAAATGTCTAGCAAAAAAAAAATACTTTGCCCATCCACACTTCAAAATGAGCTTTGAATTTTAATAAATTGATGAGTAACCAAACTGACCCATGTTATAAGCACAAAGCTCTTTGTCCTCTACATTAATTGGAAAGATTTTTTTTAATATGTAAGTATAATACTTGTTGTGAATGTTTGTAACATTTTTTTCACAACTTATTCTTTCTCTCTATAAATGCCCAAGAATTCATACAGGAAAATTGTGCAAGCAGGGGCCTATAAACCAGACTTGCAGTAACTTGCAGAGCTGACTCCTAGTCATATACGCATTCACTTAATGTAAGCACAGGGCTTGCTACTGAGAATCCAGAAAATTAGTAAATAAATCAAGCATTGCCTCTGCCTTCTCACAGACCATATATGATGCAGAAGGTACACCCCATTGCAGTAAAAGCAATCCCAGCAGAAGGTGAGAAGCTTTAACAGGGGGTCATAAACCACTCGTGGATCCACAGTTGAGCTCTTGTGGCCCACGAACCCCAGTGGTATGCATGCAACTGGTTTGGGGAGAGGCTTTGTAAACATCATCAGATTCTCAGAAAATGTCCATGACTTGGGGAAAGTGAGGCCAGTGCAGCAGATGTGCACACTGGTGACTCTGTAGCCAGGAAAAGGAGTCATTAATACCTGAGAGAGGCCAGAAAGGCCTTGCTTGAGGGCTGGCAGGAGGGCAGGAAGAGTGACAGAAGGAAGTGATGGGTGGGTGGAGCTCTGCAGGTGCAGAAGTTGGGGGCGCAGGCAGGCGAATGCATGGCAAGACATGCAAGTTCAAGGTATGTGGTCTTTTTAGAATACCACTACGAATTTTGAGGAAGAAAGAGAAAGAGAACACTACTTGCCTTGCAGGGAATTAAGCAGGATAGACTTTCTACCTGGAAGCTCCCTATCAGCTTCCTGATGAGGCCCTGAATGATCCCCACTGTTTCTCTTCTGCAGGAGGGAATTCAGTGTTAACTCTTAGGCTCTCTCCTGCAAAGAATGCAAAGAGCCCATGGAGGAGGAATCCAAACAAAAAAGAGAGTTACTATTCTTGGTATTCATGCAAATAATGGGGAATGCTCAGATGTACAGTGTGATGTGTTAATGGTATTCTGTGGACCAAGCACCCTGATGTCTCTTCTCTCCCCCTGGGTTCTCCCCTCTCTGTGAGGCCAGGGAAGCAGGTGTTACCATCCCTATTTACTAATGAGCATTCTGAGACTTTGAGGAATTAAGTGATTTTCCCATAATCACAAAAATTAATCGGTCCCCAAGTCAGCAATCAAGCACATCTCCTTTCTCCCAAACCTTGGATTCTTTCTATTATGCCATTCTTAGTCTCCGAAAACAATTAAAATAATGATACAAAGTCTATATCTGAGGAAGTAGTTTCCTTCTGAAGTTAAACACAGGCTCATTACCAGGAAAACATGTGGGACGTGGGCAGGTGAAACCTTTTTGCCCCATTGTCCATGTTTCTGGGAGACGTCAGTGTTTAAACCGAGAGAACCTTCTTCCTGTGCCTCTCTGCCTACTCTTCCTTCTCTCACCTTCTCTAGAAAATCCTGTCTACTCACCTGCCCATGAATTGTCTTCCATAGGATGTGGGACCACAGCACACTCAGTTGGACTGGGATTATTTCTAGCATTCAAAAAACTATTGTTTCTTCATTCTCTATTTCCCTTTTCTTGGCCCCCTTAAGGTTTTGTTTGGGACTGAGTTCCTAATTACTGAAAACAAACTCGGGAAAATTGTATTCATTTGGAAGTGTTGAAGCATCTGTTTTTAGGAAGCACTTGAGTCCTGCTGGAGCTATGGACTTCAGTCTCCTTGGTGGGACGTCAGATGCCTGCTCAGATCCCGCCAGGAATTGCATGGGTAGTGGCTGTCACTATGTGCCGGGACCATGCTAACAATTGTGCAGATGATCAGCATTGATTTCAACACCATGAATGGAACGGGGGGAAGACAGACACTCCAAAAAGCCTCCATCGTCTGTCTCTCCAGCTACTTTCTTACAAAAGGGCAAAATTCATGCTTTTCTAAATTATGTGAACATAGAAATATAGAAATATTGAAAATGGCAAAGTTAGAAACATGATTGAATAAAGACCTAGTGTCAGGCCTACCTCTCCTCATAGCCCCTCAATAGATATTTGTTGGGAGAGTATGAAACTCGCTGGTCTCACGACTATGGTATTCCCGCTAGGTCATGCCACTCATTCTTCTTTGAAACCCAGGAGCAAAACCAAGCAGAGATTATGACAATTAAATATTTAGATCAATCTGATCAAAAAGTTACCCTTTGAATTGTATGAATTGTCTTGGGAAATTAGCTGAACATATTAGCTGTAAATCTACAGCAGCTAGTGTGTCAGTCAGACCAGAGCTGTGTATGGAGCATAAATAGTTCATCAGGGTTTAGGTGAGCCTAGCACAGCAAAGGAGCCCTCGCAACTGGGAGGATCTATAATGTACCGTCAGCGGGCGAAGAATCTTATTGTACCTGAAATTCTGAAAATAAGGCAGTCTTTTCAGAAGTGGATTATCTTTCATAACCAGTAAATATTTTTCATGCTATCAACCCATTAAAGCAAGCAGCTATTGTGTATTGTGTGTCTCTATACTGGATTGCAAATTAAACTCCCACTGGGGGCTCAGAAGAGAAATGCAGTGCTTTATCCTCTAAGCCACTCAGCAGCTTTCCTTAAGCAAGTTAATAAAGACCTTCCTGACTATCTGCATCTCATTATTGCCACATAATACAATATCCTGGGGTTTTCTTCCTTTTGTGAAGAAATGTTCAGAAGCCACATGGTGCACAGAATGTTTCTTAAAGTGGGGCTGGGCAGGTGCCATGCTCTCGCTCTCTCCTGAAGAGTACTGGAAGAGAAAAACCTATTTTTTAATTACCTACCAGTGTTTAGGCTCTTTATTACTGACTTGAATCATTTTTATGATTCATCTCCAGATTAGCCTAGACAATTTCACGCCATCAAGAGTGACTGTAAGCCATGTCATTTCACCCAGCGCTTCATTCCATGTGTCAGCACAGTCCGCTACCGTCTACTCGGCAGAGCTTCTCAGGCCTCTGCTGACTCCACCCTGGTTTCTCCTTGAAATCTTCAGTTTTCATACTTAGATCCTGTACATTGGCGATCATTGGTCATTTGCAATTTAATAATACATGTTAATTATAATAAGACAATAAACAATATGATTCACTTTTCTCTCCACACAAATGACTAGGCTCTAAACTATGCAGAGCCCAAACAAGGTCAGACATGAGCTGGATCCCTGGCTTACACTGATTTACGATGGAACACTAACTGTACCAGGACACTTGAGAACTTGTGCATTACCCAAAGTCCCTAAAATCCTTCAAAAGAGCATCTTCATCCCCAAAACTCTGGCTCACAATTAAGTGTAATCTTACAAAAGAAATGTCTACCTTAAAGAAAGGAAGAACTGACATAAGCACAATTGGTTTATCAGTGTATTTCCTAGGACAATATGCGTGTTTTAGATTTTGGTTTCATTATTTTCCTTTTATGCAGAAATGTGAACAATGCGGAAAGAACTAGATGAGAATGAAAAGACTTGGGCAAAGCAATGACTAAAAATCATCTCTGTACAGGCTTTTCCATGTCACAAAAAAACCAAACCAAAGCTCGTAGCTATTAAGTTACTTGCTGAAGTCATATCTTTTTGGTGGAATTGCATTCCTTTATTCCCATTCTCAGGTGGGATTACTTGCAGGAAGGGATCATATAGGAGCTCAAACAACCAGTTTTAAGTATGGTGGCCCCATCATACCTCTGCCAGTTCACACATCCTTTCTCAAGCAAATTAGCAATGCCCAGCAACAGATGCTATAGGGCAAAAGAGTATATTTCTTACATTTGCATGAGAATTGCATTGACTCTATCTCTTGGTATTTAACTACCTTCATGTATTGCTAGTAATAAAGTCTCCTTAGATTTTTAATAGCTACTATTTCAGTCCTTAAGTGAAACATAAGCTGCAGTTGCTCCATTTCAGAGATATCAGCTCACTCTCCGTGCTGTGACAGTTCCTTCTCACCATAAACTGCTTGCACCACATAAACCTTAGCACAACTGGAGATTTGGCTGAATCACTTATTTGTCATACCAGACAGTAAAACTCCAATTGTTAACATTCACTTTACTGATGTAGCTGCAGCTTAGTGGGGGGTCTCCACCACTCGCTTACCCAGGCTTGAAATCATCTCTAATTTAGAGGTTGGGGATAGTGACACAGGAAAGAGGCTCTGTGCTTTATATATGGGGATGTGGGATCATAAAAATGTCTTTTTAATCTGACGATCATTAGAGAACCCAGTGATGTGGTCCAGCTGCTAATCAGAATGCATTTCCATTTCTGTGGGGCCTCAATACGCCTTAGGAACCTTCTGCAATGATTTCAGAAAAATATGTTCCTTTTATCAGGTAATAAAATTATCCTATGACATGCCTCGAGATATGTAGTTCTTTTCAGGATTTAAAATATTAGAGGTTCACCTCAGGTAAAGTGATAATATTTCATATTACCATTAGCTATTTGCCTCAAGATTTCAAAGAGGTTTGGAAAAATCATAAAATACGAAGGGCACACTTCATTCATTTATTCAAAAAAAAATGCATTGATAATCTATTTGGTACCAGGCATTGTATAAGTTGTATGGATTTTACAAATGAAATGCGGGCTCTGCTCATAACCTGCTCATAGCAGGGAAACTTGAGAAACCTCATGTGTCTAAGGAGTGAGAATCACATCTTACACGAGGACACAAAGCCTGCTTAGCCTTAATGCTTTTTAAATCCTGCATTTTTACTCAAAGTATTCTATTCTCTTTCACTTTTAAATGCTTGTCATGACCCATTAAATTGATTTCCCAGACCACGAATATGTCCTTTGAAACACTGGGCTAGCAGGGAGAATTTATATGAGAGATGGAAGGAGAGGACGTTAAAGCGGCAGGAAGTGGACGTCCACCCCTCATGCCAGACACCTTATACTGCACGTTAAAAAGATTTTTAAAAGGGCATAATAGATTCTGTTTTGGAGTGACTGTGCCAGAGTAAGTGGAAAGGATAGATTTTTTATCTTGCTATTTCTATATTCATTTGTATGTAAACATATATACTTTAAAAACGACTAATCGGAAGGGATTATTTGCTGAGCCATGTGGGAAGGGAGTTCTGCCACCTGGCTGGCCATGTTGTGGTCTCTCCTAGTGGTCTTGGGTGAAATGTGGCTCCGTCTGAGACTTAGGTTTAGTCTTTCCCTGCAGTGTCCCAGTCTGGCATCGTTGCTGGGTGACTGGTGTCTGCTCTGCGATAAGTTCCTGCAGCAGGTTGAGGGAATTGAGCATGTGATTTGGAGACACAAAGAATGAGTAATTCCAACCAATCTACCACTAGTGGGAGACACAACTGCAAAGACTCTCAAAGAAACAACCCATGTGGCTTGTCGAGAATTTTGACCATAATTTGAATCTACATCGATTTTTTATTTATTTTTTCAGGCCTCAGAACTCCTGGCTGTTAGCCAGTCGAAGTGGGCAGGTGGGCTGTTCTTCAGCTGGTATCCACAGGTTCCAGCATACTCTTGATAAAATGTGGAAATATCTTTATACCAGTGTGGACAAGGGCCCCTGTCCTAGGCTCCGAAGGTCCCCAAGTCTACCCCACTACCTTGGGTGGGCTGACCCCAGCCTGCCACGTTTCTTCTTGGTTAGATGTTGACATCAAGAGAGGCTCTAAGTCTATGGCTTGTGCATGTCCTGACTGGTCCTGGTCTGTGCCCTTTTGGTTATTAGATACTTTGGATGGATACATTTGTAATTAATTCTGAGCAAGGGATTTGAGAAGACCTCAACATCCACCACTACTATGATTATTTTATTTTATTTTTTTGTAACTTTTGCTTGCTCTTTCTGACCTATGGTATTTGGGGGCTTGTTTTGCTTTGCTTTGCTTTTGTTTTTCAGATGGCAGGCATGACTAGCTTCCCCTCCAGACTGTAAGTGTGACAAGCACTAAATCCTCCCAGCACAAGAACAGGGGCATTATCTCTCACCTTCTCTTTCTGGGCAAAGTGGAGAGAAACCATTTACCTAAACAAAAGCATGTGTTGCTGATGCCAACAAGGCAGCTTGGCCACACATTGGGTTTCAGGACTCCTGGATTTACATTACCACCTGGCAGTGAGGAAATGTAAAAATAACAGCAATAAAAATAACCCCATGACCTATGAAACTACGCATGGGGCGTGGGGCTGCTGGCCAGGCTTGCTGCTTAGACATTGCATACTTGGCTAATTATGTAAAGGGAGCTACTCAAGTACAAGGGAAGGAAAGAAATTGAAGTGATTTCCCCCCATTTATGGCAGGGACAGAATAAATGGGCAAAAAAGGATTCAGTGAGTTAAATTTAAAAGAAAATTGGCACAACTTAATTTTCTGCGCGTTTTTGGGTACTGAAAACCTTATTTCTACTGACAGTCATTTTTTAGCTTTACTATCAATGTGCTCTTCCCTTGCTCAGCACATATGTTGTTGAAGACGTCACTCTGTTTCCTCCTGCAGTTGGTGTTTTCCAGCACAAACCATCTCCTCAGACTTGGCAGGGGAGTTGGTAGCAAGAGAGGAGCAGGGGACAAGCAGACATTTCCATCCCACCCTACTGAACCCAGAGAAGAAGTGTGTGTGGCACTTTAGGCCACACAAGAATACTTATAAGTTTGAGAGGAGTTTTGATCTACTCCGGAGTGGCGATTTCATGAGGGGTTATTAAAAAGCAGGAAGGGCTGCTGGGGGCCCAACTTGAGACCTTTAAGGTTGGTACAGTGTCGGGCAATTATGACTTCTCCACACACTCATCTTTCTGAGGACCACAATGTTACATTTTTTTGTAATTCTTAAGTAATTAACATATCGTGTGTCACCGCTGTGTCACAGGAAGCTAACGTTCTGCTCCCAGTTTCTCCATCGCTGGGAGACAGGAAAGCCCTCTCTGGACACATTTCTGCAACTGTTAGCAAAGGGATGATAAAACCTGTTTCACGTGGTTTCGGGTCGGTTAGAATTGTGCTGCTCAAAACAGACATAAATTTGGTGTGTGGCCTTCATGAGTGTACACATCTCCCCTTTAGTACTATTCCACTCTGCTCTTGTCTACGTATCTCCACACCTGCAATCTCTCTTCTTGAGTTCCGGGCCAGCCGCTGTGTCCATGGGATTCTTTACACTTGATATTTGTCTTTCTGAGAGGCAATAAGCCAATTGTTTTGACTTATGCTATCACACAAAAGAAAAAAAACTCGCTTCCTAGAAGCTTGTTATAGTAGATTTCAGGTAGCCTCAGGAATGATGCCTAAGCTCTCATTTGTATTTCTCCCTCATGTGCAGTAATGTAAGATTTCAAGGAAATCAGAGATTTAAAAGGAGTTGCCCCTTGTAACGAAAATTAGATTAGGTTTAACACAAGCCGGATGCCAATTTCAGGTCTAGGTGATTCTATCCACATTTAATTATGCACCTTCTCTGTGTATCTGTGAGTGCTGTGGAGCTATAACTTCTAAATTTTAAGAACGAGAACTTGAGAAGCGGTGGGAGTGTGCCAGGCACCTCTCACTGCGTTTGTACTTTTCCTTAACGCCAAGTCGGAAAAAACGAGCACATTCCCTGCATGCACCAACCTCTCTAAGGAGGAATTTTCCTATAGAGTTGCAGAATGAATTATAGCCAGTATGAGTAATGAGTTTAAAATGTATTTTCACATTGCTCATGCCTTACATAGCACTCTCAGTATTAAGTCAGCCAAATAGCTATAGTTTGTTTTTCTCCTGCATTACTTAAACCTGGATCCTCTCTGAGATGATTCCAAAGTACACTATAAAACTATCTCAAGTTAAGGTACCTAAGAGAGAAATGATGTTTTTAAGAATTCTTCCTGAAGCAACATTCCACTGCTCATTTGGTTCTCACTCTCCTTGACCTTTCTGCAGTGTGTGATGCCATCAGCCTCCCCC